>CAAE01015122.1:576866-600869 GCA_000180735.1 Tetraodon nigroviridis
GCGGATCAATCAACAGTAGTATGCATAAATGCACCTATTCATGTTTCCCTGCTAACATTTTGATGATACACCAGCCCAGATATGGAAGATATAAAAGATTTTTTCTTTCATAAACACACACACACACACACACACACACACACACACACACACACACACACACACACACACAACTGGGCTTTGAGGACAGTCGAATTTGGGAAACAGTTGAAGAGGTCAAAATCTCAATGTTGGAATGTAGTTAGAATGAGAAAGCTGTGTGTGTGTGTGTGTGTGTGTGTTTCTGTAGCCTGTTTTTATGTTTTTGTTTTTTTTTACAGAAATATTTTAACTAAAATCCAATTGCCTCTGTAGGAAAACACTCCAGTTTCCATCATTTAAATTTCAGGCAAGACTGAATTGAGAAAAGGCAAGGCATAAATATGCAGAGTTTATATTTGTTTAAATGAACAAATTAATGGAAAATGGCCTACATGGACCCTACATGCATACAGACTGAGTTATATTAATAAGGAATACCAAGGGGGCAAGCTCAGGTCAACACCAAGATTAGCCCAGAACAGGTTAATTATGCTGAAAGGTAAAATCTGCCATCAAAATTAAAAAGCATTTAAAAGGTCTGAGCTGTGCAGAACAGATTAGAACACTAGGAACACCAAGAAATGATGGTGTTGAACAAATGCCTATGTGTTCTTCTGACAAAGATGTTAGACGTACAGCTTATGCAGACATAGGCAAACCTGTGTGTGTGTGTGTGTGTACAAACATATTGTTTTTAAGCACATCTTTCAGGTCAGTGGTTTTGTATTGGAACTATGGCTGCAATAGTTGCCATCATCAGTTATACTCTTTCATAGTGCCTCTCTCTCTCCATCTCTCTTGCACACACACACACACACACACACACACACACACACACACACACACCTTCTCAACAGAGTGACAAACTATTTTGAAGGCCAATGCCACTTTCCTTTGTCTTACACTGCCTTCTCCTCTCTTTGTCTCTCCCTTTAAGCTGCGTCGTAGACGAGATGGATTTTTCAGGCATGGAGCTGGACGAAGCCCTGAGAAAGTTTCAGGCTCATGTTCGTGTGCAGGGAGAGGCACAAAAAGTGGAGAGACTCATGGAAGCCTTTAGGTGAGCCTGTCAAGTAGCGCACAAACGCCCCTGCCTGACTAACGAGCTCCGGCTTCACATTTTGGTTACAATTCAACACGAGCGCACCCTCACATGGCTGAGCAGCAGTCTGAGGCCTTTGATGTTTAATTTGTTGGCTTCTTGTTCCGTAAAACAACAAAATTAGCCGATGTATTTTATAAAATAATAAAAGCATGTCTTTGGAATTTATTTACAGTTTGATTTGGCAATGTGATTTGACAATGTGTAATCAAGTGGTTGTCGGTGGTGGTTTACTCTCTACACACAATAAATTTTACTAGCACACCTGCCAAAGAATTCACACTCGTCTAAATACCAGAGAGGCCTTGACAGTTTATTAGAAACTTGAACACCAAACTCTTTGCCTTCCTCGTCTGTGCTCAACCTTCTTTCCACATGACTACACAAGACAAAAGCGCAATTTATCTGCAACTGTTTGCCTCGTTTCCTGACACGAGCTGCCCTTGAAACGTCCCGGCATTCAGAGATTGCTCCTGATACTAAAACCCAATAAAAGCTGGCCATCATTGTTTTCTATTTCAGAGTAATTGGCTGCATTACAGAGTACATTTAATCTCCGTCTGCTGATATGCTGCTCCCTCCCTCGGGCTTACCACCCATGTCACCAGCAGCACATGAGTTACTCCTGCTCCTCTCAATCCATTAACCAAGATGTCCCTCTGAATTCCACTCCAGCTCTGCTGCTGTGGAATTCAACACCAGGGGAGCATAATCACCATAGAGAATGTGATGTGGCTCCATTGTCTGCCAGCCATGTTAACCGTGAATCCTTTTATCTGAATCTGCTGGGCTTTTCTGATCTTAAGGACCAAAATGATTTTAAGACACTTATCTAACATCACAACACAAACCCAGGCAGCGTAAGCAGCCTGATTTACCAACACCCTCCAAAAAGAAAATCTGTTACACTTTCCAGTTGTCGCCTTAGCAGTTTTAAAATATTGTTAACCTACTTATGACCATGTTTTTGGCCCTAAACAGAGATGATGTGATAGTACAGTCCCTCTTATTGTACAAAAATGACGCCACTGATCCCCAAGACACAGGAGCTGCTGTTTCATGATGGTGAAATAGTTTGTAGCCAAAGCCAGACCACTGGCTTCAGAGTACAGCTGTTGAGGCACAACTGGTCCATTATCATATTTGAAAATATTTCTGTTTGCTGTCTTAAAGAAGAAGACACTAAAACAAACTCCAAGCCTTTGTCCATCATAACCAATCGACATGATGAGTACCAACGTGTTTCAGCAACAGCTGCTTGGCAATTCAGTCATTCACATGGTAGATTCTTCAAGGTATTTTTTATTGGATTTGAGAACTTTGAAGAGAATTAAAAAAAAAAAAAATCAGGGCCCTCAACAGGCTTATTCATTTTCTGAAAATGGGCTCTTACGAAAAAGCAATAAGTTGTGAGAGGAAAGAAGAAAAAGAGTCATGGCGACACTTCAGCTCTCTGCTTCTGATCTGTGGGCCAATCAGAACACCCACAGAAGTCATCAGTAAATCACATCGCACTCAATCATACGTGCTGAGCCTCCGGGTGCAGATTATGAATTAATCAGCAGGCAGTCTGAGACCACAGTGTGTCAGTGACGCCGTTGGTCCGGGTCAGAAAAGACTTTATCAGGACATCCAGACAAGCGATGCCATTTCTGTTACGTAACAGTTGTTATGTCATCTGTTTGAAGCATGTTGCACTCTTGTCGTGAGTAGTTCCTTTAATGCAGCGTGGTGTTTGCGCCAGCTCGGCATGCAACTCACATACACAGATATGGAAAAAAAAAGAAGAGAGGGGGAGCTGGTGCTTCAATGAACTGGTTGTGTAAGATGGAGAATGATGCTTGAAAATGTGTGAATGAAGCCTAAAAGGAAATAAAAGTGATTTATTCGCTGGGGCGTTTTCTCACTCTCTGCAAAAGCCGGCACACACATCCAAAGACACCTCGGCTTAATCTTTTCCAAATTTAGAAGTTCTATCAAACTGGAAAATCCAATGGCCGGCTCTGTTCTCTTCCAAAAGCCCTTGGCACCCAACTGGACTCTCTGTGGCCGATCTAAGGCCTCAGGTCTCATGTGGCATCAGAAAAAAGGCTTTTTTTATATTGTGCCAGATGTGGTCTCGAGCTCTTGCATCCTTACAAGAAGAGAAGCCCTCTACATTTTGCCCGGTGGCAAAGACAAACTCCTCCCATCATTAAAGTTTGTTATTGCAGACGGGAAGGTGGGGAAGGCTGGGGATGTGTTGGAGGGAGGAGTAGCTGAACTGATGCACCACCTGAACTCTGCTCACTGTTTTAATTTTAAAGTTAATTTACTTTTGTAATTTTTGGGAAGCAGTCAGGGAAATTTTAGATGCAGAGTACATCATGAAGGGCTGACTCTGCCAACCTGAGATATGGAGTTCCTCATATTTGGCCCTCCATAATAGAGGAGTCGGGTGATGCAGTAAAATGTGAAAGCACCAACTGCAATAACCACAAAACACTGAATCAATGTGTGTTTCAGTATTTTTCAGTATAAACCCAACCATGATGCTGGAGTTTACTGTGGGCTCGATCCATTAAAAACATGATATTGGAGGAATGAGTGCAGTCAGCATTGCAATAACATCTGATTGCTTTGTTGATCATCACGCTTTAATATGAGCTTTATTTGTGTGCTGCTGCAAAGTTTTCCCCTGCTAACCAGATGATCTAAAAAAAGTTTTAGCACTGATGCTGCTGGTGTCTGTTCCATACTTCTAACACCACTGTCCTGGTTCTCCTTCACAGCCAGAGGTACTGCATGTGTAATCCAGATGTGGTGCAGCAGTTTCACAACCCCGACACCATTTTCATCCTGGCCTTTGCTGTGGTCCTCCTCAACACGGACATGTACTCGCCCAACATTAAACCTCAGCGTAAAATGGGACTTGACGACTTCATTCGCAACCTGAGAGGTACGCTTCCCTGTGCAGACATCACCATGCTGCCGTGCATTACGCTGGATGATATTCCCGGTGTGATCATCATAAGAACAAATAGATGACTATGAATCCTTTTGTTGCAGAGCCACTGGAGACAGGTAATAACCGAGACAAAAAAACCCAGATTAGTAGGCAGAGGGTCGTCCTACAACCAGCGCTCTTATCAAACCCACCATCAGGACTTTGAACGACAGCCTCTTGAGAAGCAAAAGAAATAACTCAAAAAAAAAAGAAAAAGAAAAACCCCCAAATCTAAACAGTGGATTTGTGCCGCTGACCAGCGAAGACAAACCAATCAGCTGTAGCGGAGGAGATGTCTGATATCCGTGACTCAGTATTCTGCCCCAGTGACTGTGGCAGTCTGCCGTTTAATTGATCTTCAGTTAGCATTAGATCAAACGATCTGAGCCGCCGTCTCAGATGCTTCTCATCACCACATCTGCACCATGCAACACTTTTGTCTGTGAACAGACAGCAACCGAGAACAGAACTTAAACAGAAGGTTGCTGTTTGGACCTTTTTCCATACTCTTATTTTAGGGCTTATCACGCACACAGACACCAAAACAGACAAACAGAACGGTTTTGATGCAAGTGCTGTGCTGAAACTCTAACCTCAGATGTTTTCATTGTTTTGCTGCTGTTGTTGTTTCAGGCGTGGATGATGGAGCAGACATCCCCAGGGAGATGGTCGCTGGCATTTATGAGAGGATCCAGCAGAGAGAACTGCGCTCCAACGAGGACCACGTCACCTACGTGAGCCGCGTGGAGCAGTCCATTCTGGGGCTGAAAACTGTGAGTTTATTTTTCTTTCTTTCTTTTTTCCTGGCTGCCTGCGTTTGCTAAAGTTTCTCTCCCTTCGCGCCTCATCTATTATTTCTCTGCGGCCTGTCTGTCCTCTGTTCCGCCTGTCATCCCCATCTCCTTCCCTTCTCCTCTGCAGATCCTTGCCGTGCCGCACCGGCGTCTGGTGTGCTGCTGTCGCCTGTTTGAGGTGCCTGATGCCAACAAGCCTCATAAACAGAAATTGTCCCAGCTTCAAAGAGAGGTCTTCCTCTTCAACGACCTGCTGCTGGTAAGCTTCATGTCTCCGGAGAGAACTTGAAACACGCATAGATAATCACATGGATGTAATGTGATGCTGGTAGTTCCGTTGTGCATGTTGTGTTTTGTTTTCCTCACAGATCCTGAAGCTCTGCCCTAAGAAGAAAAGCTCAGCCTCGTACACCTTCTGTAAAGCTATGGGTCTGCTGGGCATGCAGTTTCACCTCTTCAGCAATGAATGTAGGCTGCTCTTTTAGTCTCCAATGTGTTATCCTCTGAGCACTCACAAGTACTGCTGTTGCAAAAAAAAAAAAAAAAAAAAAAAAAAAAAAGTGCTGACTGCCAATTTGGGTCAAGAGCCAGATTTTTGATTGAAAATTCAAAGGCAAAAAAAAGGATTTTTTTAGCAGAGCTTCTCTCAGGGATTATCCCGTTGAGGCAAAAGATGATTTAATATTAGAGCCGTTATCAATGATCAAAGACAGTTGAATTAGCTAGGAAGGGAAAAAAACAGATTTGTTGCATGAACGTAGCATGTTCTGCAGGCACTGGTGAATATTCTATTATGTTTTATTTAAGCATAAATTGTTATTTATTCAAGAAGAGTCTTTTAAATGAGTGTTCAGACCTTCGTGAAGTGGCCGTCCCTGCCTGCAGAAGCACTTTCTATTAACCTCAGAGTCTTAACTAAAAGTACGACACCAAGAGGATTTAAAACCCTCCTCCAGTGCCAAATGCTTAATTATAGAGTCAAATGTTGTCTGGTTTTTGTCGTCAGACTACGCACATGGCATCACCATGCTGAGCCCCTTTACCTCAGAGAAGAAGCAGCTGGTGAGCTTCTGCTCCCCAAGCGGAGAAGAGCTCAGAAAATTTGCAGAAGAGCTTCGGGAGGCCATCACAGAAGTCAATGAGATGGAGCAGATACACATCCAGTGTAAGGAAGAGCGCTTGTGCGCACGCTCCCTCTCACACACACACACACACACACAGATAAATCAATGCTGTAGTGGATGGGCGGTTGAAAACCCTGTTTTGCAGGGGAGCTGGAGAGGCAACAAGGCATCCAGCCACACGGCATACACACCAATGGCGGTCAAGTGGACACACACACAGGACACGGCTCCCCTGCAGGTGCGGTACCATTTTTTTTTTTTGCTCATGCAGCATAAAATACATATTGCAGCAAACATTGCGCATAACAATGCATATATTACTCAAGGCAGTACTGGAAATTAGGACAACTTGATGAAAGAAAGCTAAACAGACAAGAAAAAATGCACAAGGTGATTAATGAGCTTAAACAATCACTTATTAATGGGGGAATAACTTTTCCTCAAGGCTAGAAATGTGCAGTGTAAAGGTCAAATGCTTGTACATGAAATGAATAAAAATGCGTTCAGTGTCAATTTTGTTTTAAAGATGCTGTTTGGTAGCCTTTTTTCTTACGTTTCTGTACTAATAAGATTTCCAATCTTGCTTGCCTTTTGAAGCCAGGAAGGCATTTACCTTAATCTGCTTTTATTGTGAAAATAATCAACAGCAAATTTCACTATGAATTTAAAGCCTTAGCTTAAAATGGACCAGTCCGTTTACCGACTGGCCCTTTTTCTCCCACAGGCCAACAGGATCCTTATGATAAAAGTGGCAGTAACAACAACACTGTCGAGGTAAGCTTTTTGTTGTGTTTGTCTCTCCCAGGTAAGTTTTTACCTCTTGCTCAGTGGGTGTGGTTTTCCTGTGTGTGTGTGTGTGAGTGTGTGCGTGCGTGTGTGTGTCCCCCCACACGATTAGACAAAGCTGGAAACAAAATATCCTGAAAAGAGGGTTTGCTTTCTGCTTAGCTTTCAAAGCGCTCTGCCGGAGGCACATCAGCGCTATGAAGCAAAGGCCGTGGAGAGAATCAGCTCGTGTGGCGTTTCTGTGCCTCACGAGTGGATCAGCATCCTCTCTTTTATCTGCTTCGGTTTGCCAGCCATGGTGCTTAAGCCTTTGCAAGTCACTATAAGCCTGAGTGACTTCTCAAAATGTTCCAGCCAGATCGATGTGATACCTTTAGCAGTCTGGTGAATGTGTGGGTGGAGGTGTGTCAATCAAAAATAGCCCTCCTTTACCAGTGACAGATGATGAGTTCACCTTTTTTTCTGGTTTTCTTTCTTCTGTTGACCATTCTCTCCTCTCTTTCCTGCCTATGAGTCAGTCCTTTAGAGCTGTCAATAAGTGTTGTAGGCGACACCATGCCCTCGGTGTCACTTCTATCCTCCCCCGACACTCCCTTTTGTTTAAACTTCCCATTCTTTTGCTTGTTAAACACAATCTCACATGCACACACACACGCACACACTCTACAGGTTACTGTAACTCTGTGGCTGCGGTAACTTTGTTAAATACGCATCAAACACTTGATTGCCCGACAGCATCTGACTGTTTAAACACCTAAATGTTTTCCATCATCTGCCAATAGTGCTTCATAAATGTGTTTCGTGTAGAAAGAGTTAAAAGTAATTGGAAGCTTTAAAAACATCCAGCTGATATTAGTTAAATATTAGAGCACAGGAAAATGGCCTTAATCTAGCAATTTTCTAATTTCACGAAATTGGGAAAAGGTGCTTGATTAATGCCAGCATTAACTTCAGCACTGCAGCAGATGTTCATATCCACACACACACAAACTGAGCAATAAACAATAAAAACCCAGGTGCATACTATTAGTGTCACTAATAACCAACTTGTTGCACCTCATAATTCAACACTTAAAGGCCACGAAAACATCGTCAATAATAATACATTTCACAGACAGGCTAGGAAAGACTATAACAGAACACGCACAAACACGCACACACACACACACACACGCAGATATTTCTTTTTGTCTTACAATCCTTTCTCTTTCTGGGCTGGTGTGTGTGAAAACTGTTGTTTAATGCACATATAGATCATGTAGAAACATGACCGAGGGAAGAAAAAGAGAGAGAGTGTGTTTGTGTGTTTGTTAGTGTGAGTGTGAATTCTGCATGCGCTCGCTCTGCATACTACCTACCTGCATGCCTGCATGCCCGTGTGTGGAACACGGAGGGCTGCGTTCAGGCTGCGTTCAGGCTGGTAACTCCTCATGCGTTCTCTGACTGTTCCTAAACTAGGTGTCAATTCACAACAGGCTGCAGACCTATCAACTGGGCCAGCCCAGCAATGAGTCCATGCCACTGGCCCTGGCTGCCCCACCCTCCATGCTCAGCCCCGTCCAGCCCGGGGACCTCCGCCCAGAAACACTCATCCAGTGCCAGCAAATCGTCAAGGTGATAGTTGTGGACCAGAGTGGACGAGGGCGGATGGAGGCCTTCCTCAGCCAGGGACCGGCGGCCCACCAACTCATCCAGTCGGCCATGTCCACCCCCGTGCACGTCAGAGAGAGCGACAGCCCTCAGCCCCCGCTTCCGCCTCCCCCTCCCCCTTACAATCACCCGCACCAGTTCTGCCCTCCTGACTCGCCCATGCCCCTCCACCACACCATTCCCCTGGTCCGCAGACGCAACTCCAGCGGCTCCCGCAGCATCCTCTGAGTGAAGAGGGGGAGGGGGGCTTCTCACACTGAGACGCAAGCAGACTCACTTTGAAAATGGATGAACTGCACGAGTCAAACACGACAGCGGCGGCCAGGTAACCTCAGCGTTAACTGACTGGTGTTTCGTCTCGAGCACTGAGTATTTTTTTAGGACTATTTTTGTCTTCATCATGTCACCCTGATGATGTAGCTGATGGTTTGTCTCCCAACATTTCACACTTTCCAGCTGGTTTGTGCAATTTTTTCAGTGTCACCTGTCCAACAAATATGTAATTGAAGCTGAGGGGCAAGGTAACAAAAAACGAAAAGGAAAAAAAAAAAAAACCCTGAGCCCATCTGAAAATAATTCCCGAGTTCACGTTTGTTTTGTGAAAGATCTTTGTTTGTATTCAATACCAAGAACATCCACATAGGGTTTTTGAGATTATTAGACAGTTTATCTTTCTCCATACTGCTCTGACAAATTTGAAGATCCTGTCATGTTTTTAAATAACGTGTCTCCAACCCGTGTGTGTTGTAGTGTAGCAGGAACTTTTGTTGCTTCTCATGGACCTGACCTGAGAACGTATCCTGGCGACAATCATCCTTCCCTGTTCTCCTGGTTTTTTCCATGGCGGTTGTCTTCACTCTGATGCACAGTTCCCCTGATTCCGCAGCTGAGTTTTGCTCTCACAAAGCTCAAGAAAAAAGATTTTCTGCATAGTATAAAATTTCTACACGGCTGAGTCGTATCGACAGCACAGTGTGCCGAGCTGCCGGTTGTGCTTGCTCATGGGCAGCAGAGATTAGGGCTGCGAGTTCATGCAGACTGAGCAGAAAACAGCTAAAAACTTTCTCCTTACGTACATTAATTACTAACTGGGTACTTGGTGTGGAAATTTACTTCCTCCGAAACCTTAGCTTTAGATATAACTGCAAAAAAAAGAAAGAAAAGAAAGCAGGGTAAACTAAGGCCATCTCATAACCCTCCCACACGTGATAGTTTTTCTTGCACACATCAAAAGTTTTAAGCAGAGTTGCTCTATTGAATGTTAATTGTGAGGGGGGGAAGGGGGGGACAGAAGATGTCTATTTAATATTTAATGATCCCATCACTGTGTTGTGTTGATGGTCCAAGATTGAGCCACTTTGTCCAGCAGATCGTTAATCATCCAACTGTGACACATCAACACGCATCTTGTACCTTTTGCACCTCAGAATATATTGGATATATTGTAAATAGAAAATATTGAATTATTCTAAACAAAAGTGATTGGTTTGCCCCGTGTGTGTGTTGACATATGTATTTGTACAGAGAAGATTCTAGTTTAAAAAAAAAAGATTATTATCATTATTATTAAACACGATAAATATTGGGGGTGTTCTGAATTCCTACAGCTTTGAGAGACTGAAGACAGGCGGCTTTTATAGTATATCCTGCAATGCTCACTGATATTAGTAAAGACTCAATGTTCCCACTAGTTTCCCATATCAGTAATTTTCTATTAGGATTTAGGGTGGCTGTGTCACCTGTTAAAGTGTGTAAAGGGCTATGCTGTACTGGTGAAAATCTAAACCACAGGTCATGGACATACACACACACACAAGCACATACTGACATGCACAAACATGTATGTGGCTGCCAAAGCAACAACTTCATCATATCAGAAACTTGATTTCTCAAGTAGGAACCCCCGACTTGGTTTACCCACTCGTACCCAAAAGCATGTTATCTTTGTTTCTTCTTGCTGCAAGACGAGCAGGATTCCATGCTGGAATCATTATTTTTCAGGGCATGTTGAGCCGATGGATGTCATTCCTTTTCTATATTTTTTTCCTCTCTGTTCTGCCCGCCTGTTCCTCGGTTGTCATGGAGATGCACCGATCTGCATCCTTACTGTGGAGCACCATCATTATTCTTTGCATCCTCACGGTATTTATAATGGGATTTCTTAAAGATCATGTTTACTAATGGAATATTTCTTATTTCTTTTTCTGTTTGAAGAGAATGAAAGAATAAAGTAGTTTTTACTCTGAGAGCGCGGTCTGTGTGATGTCGGTGCCTTCGCAGCTGCGCCTGGGCTTCAGCGACACTCCTGGCCTCTCTAATAAAGGTATTTGCTCCAGATGTGAAAGAAGGATGTTTAAATGAAGGGGCTCTGGGGAAATCAGTCTTCTGTGATGTGTCTGTCCTCTCAGCACACACTCTCTGAACTCATTCATTAGTGGATGAGTTCAGCCTCAAACCACTATTGTATCTGACTTGTTTTTCTGTGATATCAGGCGTTTTTATGTAGAATCTGGCCTGTTTGTGCATATTAGCCATAGAAACAACAGTACAAGACTGTCAGAAGCTCTGAAGCATTTTAGCGTTACTGTTTCAGAAAAATACAAGGTTTATTTTTGCCAAACATGCCAGAGAAAGAATAAGAACATTTTAACACCTTGACACAAGCAGAAATATAAAGAGGGCGAAAATTTGGCTGAATAAATTATCTTAAAAAAACATCGTTGATGTCAGCATAGTGCAGCAATTACAACGCGTGGAGGGATTAATTACCTGAAGGCTTTCAGATGCAACAGAGCTTTTGCAGTCTGCTCACTTTTTGCACTTTCGGTTTTTTTTTTCTGGGCTGCGTCTGGATTTCTTTGTCTCCCTCTGGTTTCTCCGGCTCTTTGAAAAATGAACGAGAGGTTCTTTAAAGGAGTGGAAGATGATGAGGGGTGAAAGTGAACCTGGAGCAGCAAAGCTTCAGCCGGCTGACGAACCGCTCCCTTCAGAGAGTGCTCATCACTTTCTGTCTCCCCCACCACCTCTGCATGCTGGAGAAGGTCCAGGTCAATGTCTGCACTCCAGTCTGTAAAAGTGTTCAAGTTCTCCCTCAATCAGCCTTTACATAGTGGTTTCCTCCCACTCCAGCTCAATGTCCCCTGAAAAGCAAGCAGATGTGTGGGTTGGTATGGACACAGGTTTGTCCCAAGGTTCAAACGTGTCCATTAGGCTGGTTACCTTCCATGGCATCCAGGGAGTCCATCTTCTCCAGAGCAGAATAGCTGACAAACCAGATGGACTGACTGTTGCCCTTGTTATTCAAAAGTTCCAGCGTGCTCTGGTGTAGGAATATATACTGCGCCTGAAACACAGGAAGCAACTCGGCTGTCGGTCAACAAAAAGACATTTTTCCAGTCGATACCATCAAAACCCCTGACCACCATGATTCTGCCTGTCGGTGGTGGTTGTACTGGAGGGCGGGCTTGTGGTCCGCCAAGGCAGCAAAGCCTTTGCAAAAGGACCAAGACAGGACTCACACAACCCGGACGAGCTACTCCGACCACTCTGTCCGGTCCTTCTCCATAAATACAAGTTACCACAACTCACTGTTGTTTAAAAACACAGCTGCTGTTCTTGGTCTCAGCATCGAGGTGTCTGAGTCTCGCTTGTAACAGCTTGTCTGACATGCCGAACACCACAGCCTCAAAGAAGTGCTCTTGTACGCTGCAGGCTCGTATGTATCAGCAACTAGAAATAATTGAAGGAGAAGAAAAAGCCTTATGCTCTAGGCAGAGGGTCTTTGCGGAAGCCGATGACTGAATCCAGTAAGTGTAGGATTCCAGTCATTTCTAAGTCGGGGAATCCTGCTCAAAATGTGCTTTTATTTTACCGCCTGTCTCTTTTTGTGAAAATGAGAATGCCCTCGTGGGGGAGGGATCACAGCAGGGCGGAGTACAAAGTAAAAAGTAGGACAACTGCGCTGTGAGACTCAAAATACAGTACGGAACCATTTCTTTCTCCTTTTGTTTAGTCTCTCTGGCTCAGAAATCGTGGGATTAGATGGAAACTCACAAGATTCTGCACCATGCACATCCGCTCGCTGCGGAGTTCTGCCACCAGACCGTAAATATCCACAAAATCATGATCACGGATGTGCTGGATGAGGTGGTCCAGAGCGATGAAGACGCCCGTCCTGCCCACACCGGCACTGAGGAGAGAGAAGAGGTGATGCTGTCTGCCACTCGACTCCACGTGCACCAAACCTGTCTTCCCATTGATAGAACTGGATAAAATCAAAACCTTTCAGTTGTTATTTCAGTTCTTTTCCTGTTGGGTACCTGCAGTGGACCGCTATGGTGGTGTTTTCGTGCCTGTGTGCTCGGACAGCTTTTACGAACTTGATGAACGTGCTGCAGGACTCTGGGACTCCGTGCTCAGGCCACGATGTGTAGTTGAAGTGACGAACCAGGATGTAGTGGCCGTGCTGCACAGGTGAATCCACAAGTGGAAAAAAAGGGCTGCATTATTTTATGAATAATTTGTGTCAATATAATGGTGGAAAGGCCCAACATAAGGTAACAAAGTGAGTCAGTCCATTAAAAATGCCGATTTAGTAAAGGTGATAAAGTATTAAACAGGCAGTTGATTTAAATATGCGATGACTCACTTTATGGGTACTTTTGTTACATATGTAGGAATCTTTACCTTCTCCACCTTTAGGGTTCTGACCGTCCAGTCATGAGAGACTTCCTCTGACACCTTTGAGACGAGAATGTCACTAAACACTGACATTGGCTTGTTGTCCTCTGGCCAGTACTTGTGACAGCGAATCTGAAATGTCATAAACACACATGAGCCTCAGACCTTTGCAGCAGATGAAGCTGGTGTCAGAGTTGCACTGAACCCGCAAATGTGGCTCAGCTTGTCCTCTCACAAGGGCTGTTGGGCGGCCGCCGCGCATTTACTTACTCTGCCTTTCTCATAACACTGAGTCAACATGGCGATGGTGCGGGTGCCGGTTTCCCAAATCATCCTCCAAAAGTCAGCCACGGTTCCTGGCAGGGGACCCTGGGTGGCGATGAACTCATTGGGGCAAAGATAGCCCTGGAAATGCAAAAGGGTGGGGGGATGTTTACAGATGTGAGGAATCGGGACTAAAATATCGGTGGTTGGAAATGATGTGGCTTCTTTTACGTTGAAAGCAGATACTCACTGAGATGAAGCTGGCGTTGATGTAATCGGAGCCTGCGCTGCCTGGTTCTGACAACAGTTTCACTCGGTTGTTATTGTCTAGGCAGAGTTTAGAGAAGACCAAGGGTAAGACATACAAAATACTATGGTGAAAAGGTGAAGGAAAAGCTGAAAAAGCCAATTACAGGGTTTGATGTTGGGGAAGCGGTTCTTTGATTTGTTCCAGGGCAGGTCGGCGTCAGTGGTGCCCAGATCCTGCAGCAGTTTTGGAAGCTCCTGCAGAGAAAAGATCTGATGCATCAGTGTATCTGACAAAAATTGCTAATCCTGGATGCTAAAAGAATTTTCGTGAGTAGTTGACTGATTGCAGATGCTTATCAACTGCATTAGAAAGTTCACATTTTCATACATTTTACATCATTCAGAACTTTGTGGCCAGAGAACATAAACAACCTCATAACTCAACCTACCAACATAAATCAAACCTTAAATTTGTATCAATATGTGCACCAAAATGTTCATTTGTAATCATACATTAGCATGTGCTTCAGGAGAGTTCTGTTTTATAAGGAAAACAGTACATTCCAGACACATTCCCAACTTCTGTTATCCTCCTGGATACCAGGCCTTTGTAAATTTCTCACCACGGATCGATTAGTAAATCATGTTGTATCTCCTGACATGTAAACATTTCTGCTCATCTTTGTGTGTTCAGGCTGAAAAAAACCACTTACAGCAAACTCTTCCTGGAACTTGGCATTGTCGTTGGCGCACAGATCCTCGACATGCTGCAGGAATGTCTTCTTGTTGACAGGCCTGACAGAAGACAGAAAGAACAGTTAGAGGGAGAAAGAAATGCGCCAAACAATGTGACAATATGCTATTTTCTCCGGGCTTATTTTAGTTCCAACATCTGCTGATCGCTGCAGCAGCATCTGTCAGAATATTCCCATATTTTCAGACTTACTTGAGCGATTTCCTGTAGCTGAGCAGCCTGGACAAAAACAGACAAACTGAATTGGCATACATTTATGAATCTTTAACTGTACAAAATACAAACATCTGTAAGTCATGGTTTTTCCCCTGACTCTCACAGCCTGTGGCTAGCCAACACCTTGGATCTCGGTGGCCACAAAGCTGTCTGAGATGTTTGGATATTGGGTGGGTACACAACTGAAAATGGCTTGAAGGAGAGGAGCGTTAGTGCTGTTCTGCAGAGCCTGCCAGCGAGGATGAGGAAGGAGGTGGGGGCTCAAATGTCAACATCACTCATCAGAGGGCCTTTGCCAGTGGTTCATTATAGATGATTTAATGAGTGACATGGTGAAGACGCACGGTTTTATGCAAGCACACACACACACACAACCCTCCCGCCCCACACTACAGCACACAAACACAGGCCAAGAGGCAGCAACTTACTGGATCACATAAATTTCTTTCCGTCTAAAGAAGAAAGAAGAATACCTGGTGAGAGAAAATTGCTCGGTGAGAGGAAAACAAAGCCAGTCGATACAAGTGTCAGCGTGCGGCAAAAGTCATTTGTGGAGTTGGTGCCGAGAAAAAGTGTGTGTTGTGTTAGAAACCAAAGAAATCATACAGGAGAGGAGATTCTAGACGATGCCAAAAAGACAAACTTCTCATAAAATAGTAGATAGAAGCAGACAGACAACATGTTCCAACACACTTACACCTGCTTCAGTAAGCAGAAGCAGGGTGGACAGTTTTATGTAGATTTTTTTTGGTGACATTTATGGGTGAAGCTTTGTAACAGTACAGGCAAACAGATGCTCCACTAGAGCAGCATCACATCACATTTGTCTCTGTTTCCCTGATTTCATTATTTCCAATGTGAGTATGCGTGTGAAGATTTAATTATCAGCTTGGAGCATTTTTTTATACATCTTGGTTTGCTAAGTTTTGTGACTTAATAAATAAATGCAGATACCAGTTCTTGTTTTGAGACTTCATCCCTCATCTGTTTTGCAAAGAACCTGAGGTAAAACTTCAAATTGCAGAATTCTGTTGATACCACTATTTTCTTCCAGACTAGAAGGTTTTTTTTGGTTTTTTTGTCAAAGGCATAGCAAGTTAGCTGCAGCCAGGAGTTCAATGCTCTCGCTGAAAGATTTTAAAACTTCTTTGAGGCAGATAACTCAAAGAGTGTTAGGCAGTGCGTGTGTGGTTGTCATTGACACACCGGTTGATTTTTTCTTGCTTCAGCTCAAGATCTGCAACGGCAATCAGTTGATCCAGTTTACACTTGGTCTCTATGATCTCTGCCTCTCTGGGTGAATACGTCCCGCCCTCTTTTTTCCGTTGATGAATCCTAGCCATCAGTCATTGGGTCAAACGAAAAAAAAAAGGAGTAAAAATGAGCAATGCACCATCATGCAGCATCTTAAATGTGGCATTTATGAGCGTGCCATCTTACTTGACTGAGCCACAGATGATGATGATGAGCAACACAGTCAAGAAGAAGGACAACAGCACTCCCAGTATGATCTGCTCTTCTCTGGTTAAAAGGCCGTCCACTACAGGGACATTTAGGCAGACCAGAGGTTACACATATAACAATAGCATTAGTTTGTGTTTGTCCTTTAACAAACTGAATCTAAAAATAACCTGCAGTTTTGATGTGCTCAGAGTAATCCGAGTCAGTCGACTGGCCTCTAATGTTTGTAGCTCTGAACTTGAACCTGGTGAACAACAGTCAGTTTTATTTCCACACAGATGTGATACTTTCTGATTTGTGCGTGCTGCACTCACACGTAAACAGTGTTTGGCTTCAGAGGTCCGTTACATAAATTATTACTGCTGTTCTCCTTCACACAGTCATCGTTCTCTCCGATGACGTAGGTTCCCGCCGCAGACTGATTGCCCTTCTTCACGGGTTGCTCGTCTCTAGACACGCCCAGGGCGCCTCTGTGGCGTAAGGATCCGTCCCCAGATGAACAGGAGGGGTTGGGGAAACCTTTGTCAGTCAGGTAAGGGGCAGGACGGTCAAAGAACGCGCTCCTCCAGTTGGTGAGATTCTGAATGTCCTTCACTGTGACAGAATGAGAGTTGAAGAGGAGATAAAATGCAGAGGGACCCAGTCAGATTGCTTCTGGCATTAATCCCGATTTTCTTGTCCACGTGAGTTTAGCACTGAGTGACGTACTGTAAAAGGAGATTCCGCTCGAGGCTTGAAGCACAAACAAGACCAACACTCGAGTGTATTCAAATAGAAGTGATGGCTGTCAAGGTTCCTTACCCCCTGACTCGGCTACGATGACCTGAATTTCTTTGATTGGTCCGTTGTCGTCACTATAGAAACAAGCAGGCATGCGGATGGTGATACTCCTGTGGGTTACCATGGCAACTCCTCCATGGCTCAGCACTGCCTGGGGTCTTTGGTTTGGCTTGGCCGGCGCTAGAACACATGCACGAGTGAACACAGGAGCCGACACACAGGTTGAGGTGCGAAGGCGAGATTTGCGCGAGAGTGCCCGGTGTTAGATTGATGCGTTTATGCATGAAACAGCGCCTCTGAACGGAAAGAGAAGACGTACATTTCAGCTCACACACATCCAGCAATTCTGCCAAGTTACATCTGCTGTATCGAGACGTGCCTGTTTACCGAGAAAAGCTCTTTGAAAATCCCCTGTCACAAACTCAGCCGGGCTGCTGTGATATCAGAGAAGAGCAGAACATGCACAAAGCAAAGGAATTTATACCTTTGATTTCCGTCATTATCTGGACATGTGGGCTCGGCGGGCTTCTACCAGCACTGTTCTTTGCCGAAATCTATGAACAGACCAACGTAATCAATCAAATCTTGATTATTACGATTTAGAGAGAGATAAAGAGCAAAAATAATACTTATTTTCCTTTCTGTGATTCTTCCATAATATCATTGTGAAATGCCTCACATATGTGAGTCCACATGTGCGCTCGCCTGCTTTTATCTACCTGTATGCTGTAGTTGTGTCCTCCCTTCAGGCCTTCTATGACAGCAGTCATCATATTTTGCTGTCTTTCAGTGACATTGAGGCTGACATTCTTGACCAGCTTATCCTTTTCAAATATGTACACAAAATAGGCTGTGATGTTTCCATTGGGCTCCTCTGGAGGGGTAAAAGTCACTTTCACCCGGGTCACCTCCTCCGGGATAATAGATATAACCACATTCTTAGGAGGGTCTTTGGGTTCTGGGAAAAGGAAAAAAAAGTTTAAATTTGACATTGTGCTTTCTCAGGTGCTACTCATGAAGATCTACATACGTTCTTCAAGTGTTTGATATTCAAATGGCCCGAGTGCTTTCCCACTGCTGGCAGCATGCTCCAGGGGACCCGTGAACGCAGTGACGGTCACAAAGTAACGAGTAAAAGCAGTCAAGTTAGTCACAACGATTGTCCTCAGCTCTTCCGGAGCTCTGACGGTGGAGACGCTCACATTAGGACCGTCCACCTGAAAGAATGCATGAAAATATAGACACGTTAGCAGCGCTTCACTTCATATGCTCTGAAGGTCTTCAGAAATGAAACTCGGTGACCTGCACAAGATAAGAAGTTGGCCCTGAGAGAATTTCTGGTGCCTCCCACGCGATGCGAAGTCCGTTAGAGCTGGCGGTCACATTTAGGCCGCGGGGAGGCGCATCAGGGTCTAAGAGGTAAGGGTTCATAAAAATATAATAAGATCTTTCAAATCCCAGATAAGAAGAAATGGTGAAAGAGGGACCCTATCAAAGATCTGCCCCTACTCGTCCATGACCTTGCTTTTTTAACTCACACTGTAGATTGCTAAAATGATTTGTGGCCTTAAAGCTGTTTAATACAGTTACAATGTTTTTTTTTTTTTTTTTTGTAGTCAGTAAGGAGTGAAGTTGTCTTAAAAACATGACGCACATCAACACACTGCCAACTCTGTTCTGGCTGCACAAAAAGGCCAAATTATCGCCATAATATTCTTACTTCCAGCGAGGGTGCGGACATAAATCCAGTGTGTATATTCTCCGACTCCAGCATTGGTCACTGCAGCCACTTGGAAACGATAATGTCTATATTCGGCCAGCGAGTTGAGTGTGACAGTGTGGTTATCTTTAGCGCCGTCTGAAGCGTTCACAGTCACCGTGACTTCAAAGTCCACGCAATCCGGGCTCAGCTCGTCCTCTTGTGCATGCTGTGCAGCAGCATGTTCATTTGGTTCACAAACAGTGGAAACAAGCTGGCCCACAACGTGGAACTCTTTCAGCACGCCTGGCATGGAGATAGGCGGGGCCCACTGAAGTGCCACGCTGTCGGAGGTGATATGAGTGATGGTGAGTGAGCGCGGGGCCGCTGGGACTGTTGGGAAACGCAGAGGGCTGAAGTTAGCACTTCTTATGCATTACTGCACTTTCAAAGTGAATCGATACCCACAGGCCTACCTGATTCAGACAGAGTGGAAGCAGTACAGTTGGCGAGGTCTCCGGGTCCAGCGGAGTTGACCGCAGCCACCGTGAGGGTGTACACCTCATCTGGAGACAGCCCACTGACGGTGTACTCTGCTGTGTCAGCATTGTGTACGTAGAACTGCCCCTCTACCTCCAACTGAACTTCATAAAAACGAATCTGCCCATTAGGGTTGTCTGGAAGCTCCCAGAGGAGCTGAATCGAGTCCCAGCTCACACCTGAGCAAGTCAGATTCCCCACAGCATCAGACACTGAGGGCACAAGGAGGAACACTTGTGTGAGGACTCGATCTCATTTGTTCTGCCATTAGTCTGTGCATTAATCCGTTTATTAACATCTACAGAATAACGTAAAATTCAAACACTTGTATGTGGAATATAATTTATCTCAGTCCTCAATCATTTCACATGGCGGCTCAATCCAGTACTACTCACTGTGTAAACTGTTTTTGAAGCTGAATTTATACCACATTTGTGCAACTTTCAGGCAATGAAATGCAAATCCCTTGTGTGTATACGGTGTGTACTTTACCAGACTCATTAGTGGTGAAGGTGACAGGGCTGCTGAACTGACTCCCGTGACCCACTCTTGTGTAACTGTAAACGCTGATCTCATAGGAGCTGTGAGGCCTGAAGCCCGAGAGATGCTCCGTGGTTGATGGCCCGGAGGAGTTCTAAATTTGCCGACACATACATAAAAAAGGCAGATGATTAAATCATCCTATCTAGATTACAGGATGTGCTGATATAGAAAGACGTTAGTGCTGGGTGGCATCCGGAGTGTGAAATGAGAGACATGGTGTGTGAGAGTGTGACCCCAGAGTGTGGTAGTGTGTGTGTCTGTTATTGTTAGTATAGAACTGCTTTCAGAGTGTGAAATTAACTGTACCCTGTGTGTGATGGTGTGTGTTATGAGGTCCTGGATCCTGAAGCCATAATGTATCACAACTCCATTGGGCTCCAGAGGGGACTCCCAGCTCAGCCACACGGAGACTGCTGAGTGGTTGTATATTGTCAGGTTACGGGGAGGCGACATGGGGACTGAAACATAAAGTTAAGTTTATAGATAAGAACAGTAATTAATATTCTCATTAGGCTTTTAGAGGAACTGCTTTCAAACTCACCTCCTTCATCAGTATGCAACTGCAGCAGCAAGTAAGGCCCCGACCCTTTACGAGTTGCGGCTGTGATGCTGAGGTTGTAAGCTGTGTACGGAAGTAGGTTGGTGAGGATGAATGAGGTTGTAGGGGTGTGGGTTGTATTTTGGCCCCCGGGGCCGTACAAAGTGAGGACATAATCAGTTATTTCCCCGTTGGCCTCGAGGGGGGGCTGCCACACCACCTCGATGGAAGATGACGACAGATTTCCGGTGGACACCAGCAGTGGAGCAGAACTTGGAACTAAAAGAAAAACACAATAATAAAGACCACAAACCATCTTCTTTAGTCCATGTGTGGGTAAACTTACTGTCGTCATCGGTCCTCAGTGACATGATGCGGGTGTGGTTGTAGGCGGGGCCTGCACCAGTGGCTGGAGTTACAGTTAACAGGTACGGGAAATACTTCCTCAGTTTAGTAAACAGGAACACATTGTCTGTGGTGGTATGCTTAATGATCTTGTTGACAGCTGGAGCCCCTTGGTTGGATAAGTTTGAGGGAATCCCAACCTCTTGCAAGGTGAGCAGGTAATAGGGGCGGCCATTTGGCTCCAGGGGAGGATCCCAGCTCACAATAATGGCTGTAGAGCTGAAGATCTGAGCAGTCAGGTTTCGGACAGAGTCGCTCGGCACTGGCGAGAGAGACGAGGAGACCGGTGTTATTGTTGCTGCCTGATTGTAGAACAAAAGGTGCACACATTCATTTTGCAGTGAGGCATAAATTAGGGTCATAAATCAATAGCGTACACACAATGAAAACGTACAGTGCATTAGTCATTATCATCACTCTCAACATCTGCCATCATCTGTGGCAGCATGGCTGTAATTAACAAAATCAACAACAGCACATCACCTAGAACAATATGGCAGGATATTACTATAGCAACAAAGAGGCACTGCAAAATTAGAAAGCCCAGAAAATCGACAAAATAGTACACTGAGAATCCTGGGAAATACTCATCCTGTTCCAAAAATAAGGCATGGTACACAGGGGAGAGAAGAGGGGCATGAAGAGGAAAGGCAAGACAAATCTGGAGAGATCCACAGGATGAATTAGTGGATGCAACTGGTCAGGTGTCTATGGGGTCTGAGCCCAGGGGAGCGAGCGAGCCCCTGCTGGGCTCGGCTGTACAGGACAAACAAGGCGGCCAGGAGCTTCGACGCCTGTGCTGCGAGTGCAGTAACTGGAGCACAGGCAGAGATACAGAGTCAGTGTGAGCAGCAATTGTCCAGAGACAGAGAAACATCATACAAAAATGTAGTGTTTTAGAGGGATGTTCTGCACCTTTTTTCCCCCCTAAATCACATAAAAACTATAAGAACCAGCACACCTCAACTTTGTGAGAATGCAAAAATGTTTGCATTCAAATTCAGTATCAATGGTAATAAGGCTTTTGATATTAGAATGAGAACATCTTCAAACTAGACCAACTTGTTTTATTTTTCTCTTTCGTGACTTTGCCCTTTCTTTGACAACTTGTTTCATGTTTAGTGAAAGGAAACACAAACTGACGGTCTCCATGACAGAGAAGCATAGGCAGACAAAAATAGAACCAGTTTGTCAGAAGTGCTGCTATCTCCTTTAACAAAACATGCTGAAGGTCTTTAATCGCAGAGTTTTTATGTAATTTTTTTTCTTTGAAAATTGAAGCGTTGTTGAGAAAAAAAAGTGCAGAACCGCCCCCACTGAGATTCGAAATCTCTATGTTTACTCTTACTTTCTGCTTAAATTGTATTCTTTTCCTGAACTTAATAGACTTATGTATGCATAGTTGTTGCATGTATATGTGTGTGGGTGGGTGGGTGTGTGTGCAGCACTGACCATCCTCAGGTAAATAGACAGTCTGGGGATCGCTCTGGATTCCACCGTCCCCTTGTGCAGTGCTGGAAGTCATCCAAAATGTATAGTTTGTTCCTCCAATCAAACGGTACACAGTGTGGGCGTAAGTTGAATCCGCAGACGAAATGGTCGCTAGCTCTGTCATATAAACTTTCTGTGGGAGAAATAAATTACCGTGGTTCATTTTAACACACTAAAACAGGTAGTCAAGCAATACTGAAATAAATTTAGTCAATTTTTTTTATCATTTATTGTTATTGTGGACAGCTAGCGAATACTCAAATCCACCAGTCTTGGGCTGCTTTGGCCTTAATGGGGCCATAGGGTCATGAGCGGGGTAACCGAAAGGTCACACTGCGTCACACAGGGCACAATCATACCTAGCGGTAGAGAGAGCAATAAGCACAGAGGGGTCAAAGGTGAGGCCTAAGCAGGATCAGCGTTTACCTACATTAGCAAAGGCTTAAAATAAATGTTTTCTTCCTGCCAGAAAAACATTATAGATATATATTTTATCAACAATGTGAAAAAACAGAGATTAAATTATAAAGAAAAAAACACAACAGAAAATAAAAGAAGCTTGGAGTTTATACATTTCTTTAGTCCAGCTTCCATTCCCCAAAAACATGATCTGATTAATGCTGCCGTGTTGTGAGTCTGCCAGATCGAATTTGATAAATTTGTCAGGAGGCCAGAGAGTCTTGAATAATGCGTTATAAAGCGTAATGGGGCTTGCAGGTTGAGGTTGTTCGACATCAGGCATTTTGACAGCACTGCGGTGAAAAACTGCTTCTGCATTTTAAAACCATTAGGAGCAGCGAGCAGGTTATGCGATGGAAACTACCTAAACGCCGAAAGAATATGAACTCTGTTGCAGCTGGAAGTCACTAAAAACCATTAAGCCATATAGCTCTCTATCCCTGTCTCACTGCTAAACGGCCCATTATGTTTAGCAGCTTGTCGCTACCTGTTGCTTTTAGCTTTTCTTTTTTAAATACTGTGCAGGTTGCACAACATTCGTGGGCATTTTCAGCTCAATGCTGTCTAAGGTCAAGAAAAAAAAAGTTAGAAGAGCAGCAAAAGCTGTCCTGGAAAATCAAGTTGCAGGACTCGTAGGCCAGTAAAAAAGAAAACAAAAAAGAACAATGTGTTCAGCATCTTTCTTGTTTCACTCTATTTGTGTCCAGTGCACTGCACAAGTCTCACCTGCTCAGTCACAGTGTTGTTGTCAGAGTAGTAAACAGTGTAGTAAACGATGATTCCATTTGGCTCAGTAGGCGGATGCCAAAATAAGGTGACGGAGGAGGCAGTCACGTTTGCAATGGTCACATTCTGAGGGGGGTCAAACGGTTCTGCCAGGACAGAAATAAAAACCTTAAAAAAAGACTGAAAGAAAGCCAAAGGTTGTTAAAAATGTATAAAACACCTGCATGCGCAGTGGTGAAGCTAATATAGATCGAAACTCCACCATCGCCCAGTCTGGTCCAGCTGGAGACAGATGCATTGTAGTTTTGCATTGAGTCCACATTTATTATTACTGACAGCCCCGTTACATTCTGCAACAGCTGAGTTGATTCATTCCTAAGAGAGCCAAAACAGATTTAAGATCTTTTTTTTTTTTGTTTATTTGTTTTAAGGCAAAATGACAGATAAAAGCAGCTTCAGAAACTCACCAAACTCTGACAGTGTAATAGAGTATGTCTGAATTGGCTTCGAGTGGTGGTTGCCATGACAACTCCACCTCATAGTCTGATAACTTCCTGGCATGTAGAACTGAGGAGGTGTGTCTGAGCTGATAATGGTGAAAACAGCACAACAATAGCAGTGCAGCATTTGATATGTAATTGCAAAGTGAATATTTCCAGGATGAATGGAACGCGA
>CAAE01015122.1:603339-634911 GCA_000180735.1 Tetraodon nigroviridis
TGCCTCGAACTCCTGCTGTAAAAGAAAGGAAACCCATCCCTCTTCTCTTTCCCCTCAATCATCCGCCTCACCGTCCTCCAACGTAGTGATGTTGAGCGGTTCACTGCTGTAGTTTCCGGGGCCGACGCGTGTGTGAGCTTGCACCATGACTCGGTAGTGCGCGTACTTCCTCAGATGAGTGATGTGGATGTAGTTTGTCGGTGATGTGAGATTCAGGTAGTGAGTAGAATTCCAAAGCTCCAGGCTGTAGTGAATGATGATCCCGTTCGGGAAGAGAGGAGGCTCCCAGGTCACGTTCACCTCGCTAGGACTAAGAGACTCAAAACTCAGGCCATACGGAGGACTGCTTGGAACTGTAGAGAGGACACAGCATGTCCTTGCTGGTAAATAAGCCCTAATTTATGTGGATGCGTTTGTGTTTATGTGCAAGAACGCACCGTCCTCTCCAGACAGCAGGTAGAATGTGTCAGACGTTTGGTTGCCGTGGCCAAAACGCGTGTACACTCTCACTGACACATTGTAATGGGAGAATGGCCTCAGGTTGGTGAGAGTAATGCTGGTGGATGAGGTGTTCACCATCGCTGAGAAGGACTCGTTCTCATACAGGACCTCGTAATGCTGGATGACCTCCATTGGCCTTCTCTGGTGGAGACCAGGTCAGTGTGGCGGTGGAGGGGCTGATGTCCTCTGCAGTGAGATCCTCAGGAGGCGAGTCAGGCTCTGAGGTTGTGATGAACAAGAACAACATCTAACTGACTCGAATTTAGGATGCAGATTATTTGAGGTGATGAATAACATACAATTTCCTAAAACTGCACTCAAACAGTTTAACTTTCTATTTCTGGTTTAAACCTCTTGCACTTTAGGAACTTTTCATTACAGATGATTTCTGAGGTGAGTAACAGACCTCAAAGGGGCTTTGAAGTCAAAATTTTGAATTCAACAGTTTTTTGGTCGACATTTAGCTTTAGCACACACCATCCTCCAATGTGAAGACAAAGATATCATCTTCCTCAGACAGAGAGCTCTCTCCCACTGCTGTCGATGCAGCTACACGGAACTTGTAGCCAGTGTACTTGTCCAGATCTATGAAAGAGCACAGCCACGTTAACCGGCTGGTTTTTACCCAGAGCTGCACAGCAAACATGAATTCTTGACCTGTGATCAGTATGCTGGTGGAGTTGGTAATCCACTTCAGGGCCTGATTACTTTGCAGTTTGAGGCCGTAGACAGTGTAATGGGTGATCCGCCCGTTAGGTTGAGAGGTGGGACCCAGCTCACCAGTATGGAGGTGGAGCTGATGTTTTGATAGGAGATGTCAAGCACTGAGCTGGGAACTGAACAGAGTTACAGGCGTCAGAGGACCTGAGGATTATTTTAAAAAAGGTGTCCCTGATCACATGACATGGGATCACTCACCCTGCTCTCTAGTCTTCTCAGTGATATCTGTGGCGGGACCTTCTCCCACAGCCGTGGAGGCAGTCACCCTGAATGTGTACTCGGTGAAAGGATTCAAATCTGACACCAGGTAGGTCAACGTCTCGGGCAGCACATCCAACACCTCCTCCTTCACCGTTACACCGCCAACTTAAACAGAGACAGAGTGATCAGCACCGTGTTTATACTGGGAGGTTTACACCTCTATGCAGCTGTACACAGTGGTATTGGTGGTTCATACGCTCCCACCTGTGCTGCCAGAAACTGCTGCGCCGCGTGTTGAAAAGGGCCCTGTATTTGCTGTGCCATGCGTGGATGAGAAGAGCTGGCCTGGGGTCAGCGCAAAACTGGGGGAAAGTGAGGTTTCACCTCCAGCTTGTGTCTGCCTGGTCAGCCAGGGTGGAAGTGTAGCAGGAGGCACAGAAGTGGGAACAAAGACAGCGGTCCGAGAGACTGCAGAGCCAGCAGACTGGAAGTTTGTGCTGAGCAAAGCAGAAGAGTAATTGGTGCTGGATTCGGGAAGATGTGAGATCGTGGAATCGACCGTCAATTGGGAATTGGTGTTAGCCAGCTGATCGCTGCTGTGAGCGGAACTGGAAAGAGTCACGGTACTGGGCAAGGTCTGATCAGAAAGAGTGGCCGTGAAGGTCAGAGGTGGGGTCACCAGGCTGAGATCAACACTTCTCTTACGTCTGTCATGAACGCCAGCAGACATCGTCTCATCCTCGGTCAAACTGGTCGTGTTCTAAAAGAAAGGCAAATTTCATTAACATTCCAATTAAAGTTTTCATTAAAATAAAGCAGCAGTCTTGCTAAATGGTCGATTTGATTATTGTTTGAATTGTTATTCCCCACAGAGGAGTCTCGTAAAAAAGACAGCAAAATCACCTTTATTTATGACTTGGTGGTTGACGGAGTTTAACACGATGGGGAAGTTAAACTATGATAGATGGCCCAAAACTACTGATGACACTGTGGGCAGAGCTGTGACATCTAACATACCACGTCTGCATGGAGGGTGATGTCCTGCAGAGGGACGTCATCCACCAGAACCTGCAGTCTGTACCGGGTGATCAGGCCGTTAGGCTGGGCAGGACTTCTCCAGCTCACACGGATCGATACGGAATCCTCGGCCTCAGCCTGTAAGTCCTGCACCGCACTGGGCGCTGCTCAAAAGCACAACCACAAATTTACATTCATGAGGTCCCATAGCAGTCTATACACAATATTATCTAATAATATATAATCGTGAGTCCCACTATAAATCCCTGATTAGTTCACATTGAATGAATAATGCAGCTTTGATATTAAAGATGTGTCGGTGCACGAGTGTTGTCATCACCTTCTGCAGGTGTAATGAGATCCGTCTGCACCGACGGGCCCACTTCTCCGGCAGCTTTGGCTCGCACCTCCAGCATGTACCTTGTGTAAGGGTTCAATCCAGCAAAGGTAAACTGCATGTCTCCTGTGCTGTTTTCATACAAATACCCTGGCAGGAAGAAAAGACAGGAAGGATGAAGATAAATAATCCCACTCCTGATTTCACAGCAGTGTGTGGGGGCTAGTGTTTCCAAACCTGTTGGTCCATAAAGGTACAGCATGTAGGAGAATTTCCCCGTGACTATGTTGGGAGAGCTCCAGGACACAGAGATGGATCTAGACGTCATGTTCAGTATTTCAAAGTTTTGTGGCGGGTCTTCTGGAGCTGAAGCACACAGAGAGATCAATTTTTAAATACACTCTCTGATGCCTGAACCGCCGTCTCATTGCGCCTCCATTAGAATTGTTTATTAGGTGTTGCATGAGGTCCAAGTTAGTTGACAGATGATTCGTCATAACTAATTTGCATTTCATCAAAGTGTACCAGATGATGCAACGATCGACATATAAATACATCAACAAACTCTTTGTGACTATGCAAAACCGGGGTAGTAAACAGAACCTAGTTTTTTTTTCTTGCAAACCTGATTCTGGCATGCGGACCATGGTGGAGGCTATTTGACCCTCTCCATCAGAGGTGAAGGCAGACACCTCGAATAGATAGGCGGTATAAGGCCGTAGCTGATCGACCCCCACTGATATGGGCACGCTCCAGGACGCTGCAGAGGGCACAGCGGAGAGAGTTATGGGTGGGGATGACGCTGTCATCTCCAAAGGGCTGGGAGTTGCTCTGGACAAAATATCAGCTGCATCCTAGACAAAATTATAGAATATTAGCCAGATAAAACACCAAGGACGACGATATGAAAATGCACCAAGACAGTTGTGTGAAGCTGTACATTGCAGTGAGGCAACGCTACGGTCATGATGTCCTCTGCGTTGACCTCCAGCGTGCGGACAGTCTGCCCCGTACGAGCGTGTTTCGCCTTGACGGCAAATTTTGTGATGAGCCCATTGATGCGGCGTGGGAGGAACCAGGTAACCACAACAAAGGAGTGGTTCTGAGCAAACGCTGTCAGGTTGGTCACAAGTCCAGGAGCTGAAAGAAAAAGTGTGTTTGAATGAAATCACTCAAAGATGTAAGCAAAACTAATCATCATCGATGATCATCTGTGTTTACGAAAAACCCACGGGACTCAGCTGTCTTTATATACAGCGATTTACTGAAGGCTCCAACTCCAGCAGAAGATATGGCTGCTACCTGCAGGACAGAGAGATCTTCTTTAAGAGCCCGGGACAGGCAATGAGCAAAAGAACAACTGTTAGCACAAGAAACACTTCTATTTTAGAAAATTGTAAAAACTGGCTGTGGATCCGTGGCTGAACACTCTTCCACAGATATCCATTTGATGTCTTATGAACATAGAACATGAATAAGGGTTAATTCCGCAGGCACATGGACGAAAGAAGATCTTTAATTTGACATCAGCTCGGGTCTGTGTGTTCTGAGGGGTAACTTTGTTCTTGTATTCAAATGTAATCCCTAAATGGTTAATATAATAGTTCAAAGCAAATCAGATAGCTTTTAAAAAAATATACAGTATATTAAATGTTTGATTTCCAATCCGCTGAGCAAACCACTTAAAGATGCCATGACATGAACCAGTCTATTTAAAGGTGATAAATGAAAGTACCTATATACTTCAGTATAAAAGAAGATACTATGATAATTATGCCTCATACTGAGCAGTTGAAGATTGAAAAGAAGACATATTAGTTTGTGATCTGAAGTGGAATTCCGATGCTTTCATCTGAATGAATGATATTAAATTTCAGACATTCTGTCTGTTTTCTTAAAAACTAAGAGGTGAAGTGAAATCATCAAAGTAGCAGTTAACAAAGAAATTCACAATAACTAAACTATTTTATTACAGTTGAGGCATTACATTGTTATCATGTGAATAAAACCTTGAAACATGAGCCACAGGAGCTCTCTCTCCCGTACAGGCCGTATAATGATGCATGTATTTGTATGAAGATCATTTTCGGCTAATGAATTCAAGCATTCAAGCTCAGTGGCTACGGCTGAGAGCCAAGACTGATCCATAGATCTGTTTACATGATTAATAATGCAATCAGGATCAATTACCACTATTAAGCCAGATCAAGAGAACCATGTGATGGCCTAATCCATGTGATGATTCATGATATTACGGTACATATATTCATGTTTATGAAGGTATATTTATGTTCCCTAAAGGTTTTATTGCTTTCATAAGAAAGTAAATGACTGTAAATATAAAAGATGTATTCATTTTGTATCCTACCTCAATGTGGTAGGTAGAACCTGAGGTGAAGTCAGTCAGCAGTGTCTCTGGTATGTCCAGGAACTTTGTCACCTCCGTGAAGGTGGAATCTGGGTACGGACACACCTCCTTGTACCTACAGAAAAAGGAGGCCATATTTCAGGTCATTCCCGTCTGCATTATATATTTATGAGCAGGATGTGACTAAAAGGTCCACAGAAGCAGCAAAACCCAGAGTGATCACTTTGAAAATGTTGGTCTAATTCTGCATGTCCAAAACAGAAACTATGTGACTGAGTGTATTCATGTCTTCATGAAGACACAATTGCAGCAAAATTTCCTCTTTAGGGTAAAAGCAACAGAAAAAAAAAGGAACAAAGATGACCTGATGACATATCCGTCAATATTGTTGGAGTCAGGTGGTACGGTCCAGGACAGCAGAATACCGTTAGAGCCCACGGCTTCTCCTTCGAGACCTGAAGGTGGACCAGGTGCTGCAGGGTACAACAGGAGGTGTGTGAAGGAGGAAAGTTTAAAAAAAGGAACTTGTTCACTTCAGTTTAAGTCATACCATAGCGTACAATACAACTAGTAAAAATATGACAACACGGTGCACACAAAAATGTTACAGCTACACACTAATTTTGTGTGTGTGTGTGTGTGTGTCTGGCTAAAATTTGATGAATAAAGCCTCACACACTAGTGACATTTCACTGACATTCACTACAGGCCTATTCATTGTGTGGTTGAAAAGCTCAGCTTAGGTTACCTTCAAAGAATTAAACAGGGGAGAGAATATACTCTCTTAAATATATATACACACATATACACACACACACACACACACACACACACACACACACAGAGAGTCAGCAAAGGGCAGGGGGAAAGCTGATGACTTGAGAATCTCCAAAACAAGATAAAAAGAATTATGTAAGAATAATTGTGAGAAAGAACGTTCTCTCTCGGTGTCTCTGTGAATCTCACCAGTCTCGTTAGTATTGATCATGCGGCTGACTCCAGGACTGATGTTAGAGGACGAGGCGGAGGCAGCGGCGACCGTCACGGTGTACTGTGTACCTGGACTGACGTTCACGACATCGGCCTGAGATAAGAGGAAAGAGGCCATGTAAAACCAAAAACCAGCACTAGGCAGTAACACCTATTTCAGTGGCTCATGACATAATGTTATCAGTATGTACATGTCACACACCAAATTAGATGTTTTGGAGTTGGGCAACAGTGGCTGCACTTTCATCCTCAGCATCCTCAGTAATTCTCTAGAGAACAGTCATTAAGTCATTCTCCAAAGGCCGCAACCCAATAATCGAAATGTCAAAATGAAACTCTGTTGGGAACTTTTCCTGTCAGAAAACTGTCACGACCAACGATAACAGTTTAATTTGACTTATGTGATGAACAAACGTCCGCCCTAGATGCCCTACTTTCCTTCAACACTACATTTCCTGCTCATATGTTGCAGAAATGGTCGTATTATTTCTCGTATGCCTGTGCCTGAACAATCACTTAATTATTATTATTATTTTTTTTAAATAACAACTGTACATTATTCTGTATTTCTAACATCTCTGTTCTTGTGAATTTCGTCCCATGAATACAAACAAATTTCATCACTGAACTTTGTAACAGGTATCACGATCTACTGTCAAAGCTACAATGGAATGCCTGCTCTATTTCTATTTCTCCAACTTCAGTTTCTTTAGTTTATCTAACCTAAATCCAAGGCTGTTATTCCAAAGCTTTTAAAGCATTACTAACTTGTTGTTTTAATGACTGTGGGAAATGCTTTCATTATTTTTTTTGTGTTGTGCTGTTTTGACTTGTTTGTGTCTGCATAAATCAGCATATCTCTGCTTTCATTTGCACTGACATCCTGTGGATGAACGATGATATTTTTGTCTTTTCAAATTTGACACCTTCCCTTATTTTTATGTTGCTTTAGTTTTTAGTTGCCTATAAATGTAAATCAGCAAAAATGAGTGTTCTTACCTGCGAGTGTCCCAAGCAGAATGAAAGCAGCAAAATGAGTGAGAGCAAAGCCATGCTGTGGAGGAGTGTTAGCTCTAGGTTGGACACAGCAGGTCGGAGGCCCAGGCAAAGGAGCTGCCTCCACTGTTAGTGAGGGGTCCTCAGCAGCAGTCTGCAGGTAATCCACCACACGAGAACGAAGCGACTCAGAATCTACATGCTGGTTAGTAGCATCAACTAAGGTCACAAGGTCAGTGGTCCAGGCATCACATATTAACAGCTTTTGGTCTTGAAATAGTCCAGATTGTTTGTAAGTGGTTAGAAGGGCAGTGAGCTCTTTGATTACCACGAGGCTAATATTTTCCCTCTGCTCTCGATCTTCTCTCCAGAGAGAGCTGCTTTAGCAAATGAATCATTCAGAGTTGAGCTCACGAGGCCAGCTGAATAAATAATGAGATCCATTACCCAAGTCAGTGCTCTATGTGTGTGGTGTGTAAGGTTACATTTTTTGGGGGGTACCTGACACCTGGCAGTCGGGAAGGTCCTGAATGGGGTGGAGCGTTGAATGGAAGGAGAGCATGCATGGCTGCTATACTTATTTTGTTAGATGGTGCATTTTAACTCAGCCTTAAAGTTGTATAAAATTAGGTTTGCTCATTATAACATTGTCCAGACTGAATATTTACTGTTTTGTTGACGGGCATGCAGAGGAAATTCTCGGCAGAAGTCCAAAAATCCAATGTTTTCATGTTTGTGTACCTGAATATATCCATCACGTGCAGGATGCATTATCACTTCTCCTTTGTTTGGTTGCAGATTCACCAAGTAATGATCCACACACCCCGCTGCCTCCTCCCATCGCAGTGAGAATGCACGCGCCGACACATTAAAAATATGCATGCCTCGCACGTTGGCCGGCACTGAAGACAGGGGAGGTGGGAATTAACAGGAAGAGGATGTTTAATTTAAAGGCCATGAGGAAAGGAGACAGTGACCTTGTGCTCCTTCAGTATTAACTACCTGTGCTGACCCTTAGAGAGGCAGCGCTTCCTGCTGTCACTCCTCTCACTCTCGCAACGCTCACGTTGTAGGTGCAGCCTTCTACCAGTCCAGTCACCACGGCAACGCGCTCCTTCCTGGGGATGACGACTGCGGTGGTGACTGAGGCGTTTGTTACAGTGACTCTATGGAAGTCAAATCCTCCGTGAGCACTGTCCCAGGTCACGGAGAAAGATGACGAGGTCACATCTGCTAAACGCAGGGGGCATAAACCTGCAGGCACTGCAACGATGACAGGTAGTTCTCAGATACAAAATGATTTTGTGTCTTTGTTTTGTATAAATGTGCCTCTCACATGTGCTGAACTCTCTGTGTACTGCCCTGCTGGTGTCTGATCCCAGCCTACTCTGAATGCTGACACAGTAGTCTGAACCCGGGATCAAATCCGTGATCTCATAACTCGTGTCCTGGACGAGGTGCTCAAGCGGTGATCTCCCGTCCTCAGAGAGCAGGCCGAAAACGAGCTGAGAGAAATGGATAAAAATGTATTTAAAAGGTGCCAGAGATGCTATTTTCTATGACTTTTCCTTGGCTACTTGTATAGGGCGTGCATGTAATGCGCTTGGTCATTCTGTCTGGCTGGGACTTTACAGAGGTCATACAACTTTAAAAAGATGGAAACCAAATCCCAACAACGGTTGCTGAGTAACAAGTGAGTGGGGAAACCTGGTGGCCTCGTTTTTCCTTTAATTTATAAGAAATTTAGTTTAGAAAAAAAAATGCTAAAGTACATCTCTATTAATGTCTAAATTCCTGTGGTGGAATTCCTGTTTAAAGACTTGGAGCTGCGTGACTTGTGTCTGACCTTGTAGCCCTGCACCTCTCCTGGTGGCGGTCTCCAGGTGACAAACACAGAGGTGATAATCTGTCCTGAAAGAGTCACTTCCTGGGGCATCTCTGGGACTGCGGATGAAAAACAGGCATAAAAATAAAAAGGAAGCTAACAGCTGCAAGCAGAAAATTCTCTTTTTTTCACTTTCAAGGATGTTTGTTGGCAAATATTTTTATTATCTCTGCGCACGTGTGTTTGTTACTGTACGTACTAGTGTAGAGGATAATGTTAGAAGGTTTACTCCTTTTCTCTCCGCTGATACTGATCACTTTTATTGTGTATTGGTTTCCAGGAGCAAGACCTTCAAAGCTGTAAGCACTGGGAAAACACACACACACACACACACACACACACACACACACACACACACACACACACACACACACACACACACAGTTTTTCAAAGTTAATTTGGAAATTCTAAGTATTCTGACCAACTCTCATCAAATGGAAAAGGCAGACTGACCCGTTCCCCTCCTGAGATACAGTCAGCTCCTGAGTGGATGTTGCGTTTGTGATTGACAGCGTAATCGCGCTCACCACACCCCTGATCACACTCCAAGCAATACATATGGATGATGTGGTTTTATTGAGAACAGACACCTCCACCGGGCTGGGAGCTGTTTTTATAAAAGAAATTATGCCATTAAGGATGAAAGTTTGTGTGTAAACATTGTGTGGGAGTGTGTGTACCAGCAGTGATGTTAATGGTTACGGGGGAACTGTCTGTGAAGGACTCCTTCTCCGTTCGTACTACAAAGTGATAGCGTCTCCCTGGGATCAGACTGGAGAACACGGAATTCTGCGCGTGGACCTTCTGCACCTGTAAAACCCCAACACCAAATACACGAAAGACACATGTGTCTTCATTACAAAATGAACTTAACCAATAACCTTTGACATCCTTTGATAGATATCCTACTACAGCATTGTTAAAATCCTTGCTTAGGTGTAAAAATAGGATGTAAAAATATGACAGGTGAATAGATATTAAAGATTTTTTGGGATTTGTTGGATTACCATGTGTGATTGCACACAGTTGAGGCACACGACCTCGTAGCCATGAGCATCTCCTTGCGCTGGATCCCAGAGCAGCTCTATGGAGGTATCTGTGACCACACCCTCTCTGACTCTGGTAGGAGGAGCCAGACCTGAAAACAAATATCACACATCCATATCCCCTTTTTTGTTTTTGTTTTTTTTTTTTTTTGTTTTCAAATAGTTCAAACCACTGCAGTCACCTGTTCTGATGCGCTGGGTGTAGTAAGGTGGACCAGTCTGCTGGCGGCTAGTGCTGAACACCACAAACTGGTATTCCGATCCTGGACTGAGATTTCGAAGGGTAATTACATAAACGCCAGCAGGAAGGGGGTACCACTCGCACGTGTAGCCACACGGTCCCTTGCACACTTCAGTGCACACCACAGGACACGTGCAGGCTTTGGCCCCATCAATCACGCTCAGCTGTGGATGCAAAATGTGTAGCTGTGCAGAATTTGTACCCACTGGCAGAGGTACTGCCACCTGAATGGACAGCGGATCTACAGCGACAGAGGCAGAAGAATGACTCAGAGGCACTAAAACTCAGACTAGGCTGGGCATCCAGACGGTTGGGGTTACCTGTGGTGTGGGTGATACTGGTGGGTTTGCTCCTGTCGTTTCCCTTCAGTGTCACTACTCCGACTTCATAAGTCTGTCCTGGTGTAAATCTGCCAAAATCAACACACGTAGACTGATTTACCCAGCGTACACCAAGGCTGGACTGGTTTAACCATAGAGTAATCGGGGTAGGGTAAATCGGTGGGGTGGGATGTGATGTAATAACCATCGGGTGGGTCATCGAGAGGAGTGGTCCAACAGACGGTAAGATTTCCGCTCCTGCTTCAAAACCACCAGACCACCTTGTGCCCTCAACTCTGATAAAAACCAATAAAACAACCAGTCAGAGTAACAGCAGCTCGAGAGAACATAGTCTAGGTAGCAGTGGACACTAAAAAGAATGATCTTTACAGAACAGAAGGTTACATGCTTACCAGTCTGCACAGTCACAGCCTCCTGCTTACTGCTCTCGATCCAATGTTGGGTAACCGTGGAGACATTAATCTTGTACTTTCTGTGAGACGCCAGCCCTTCAATCACAGCCGTGTATGACTGCAGCAGACTGGTCTCAGATATCTTGGAGATGTTGGTCATTCCCAATATCCTCTCTTGTTTGGTGGACACATCCACATAGCGTACAAGAAACATCCATCCAACGTTGAGACGAGTGTGTGGAATTGTCCAGTGGACTAGAATCCGATCCACAGTTATTAAGCCAACAGTAATATTTTGAGGAGAAGGTGGTTCTGTAAAAAAAAAAAAAGAACACAGACATTTAAATACTGTTGGTCTGTGTGTGTGTGTCTATGCATAAACTGAACAGTTAGGCAGTGGACTGACTGGTGTATGCAGTCTGTGTTTGTCCCACAGTCCAGCTCGAACCGTCAGGATGAGCAGCTCGAAGGGCGAAGCAGTAAATGCTTCCTGGAGACAGACCTGCCACAGTTACTCTTCTGGAGGAGAGGGAAATGGGAACCTCAACAACTTTCTTGGCACTGCTCCCATTTTCCTTTTTATCCGCTTGTATTCTCTCTATGTGTTCACCTTGAAACAGTTCACCATCTTTCTCCTCCCAGTACTGGAGGAGTATTTCAAAAGATGAAATATTGAGTGAGTTTAAGCCCGAGAGGTCGCTCCACCAAAGCTCTACCTGTTGTTCTGCTACCTGAACCAGGTCAAAGGAGAAGGAGGGAGGGAGAGGAGGGACTGTGGAAGAGAGAACATTAAAAAGAAAAAAATTTGAACACATTTCCTTCAGCAGTTTTTAAAAATAATACATGGAAATAGTGATTTGGATTTGGACAAATGTGCACACTGAATAATAATGCTCAAAAGTAAGAATTTACTCTGGTACTGGCAGATGAAGGGTAAGGCAATGTTACAGAAGAAAGGGGTGAGAAAATATCCAGGCCCTGTGGAATTCCTCTGTAGGGCAAAACAGTCCGTCAGGTTGGCCGGCAGCAATGACATCGCATTGTCAGTCAGGTTATGTGCCGAACCATCAGTCCAAACAGGTCGTCCTTCCTCCTGAAACGAGGAAAAACATCACAGTCAATACAGCTTCATCAGGAACAAAACTTTCAAAGGTAACTTTTACAGATGTTTACACCGTCTTTATCACAAATTCAGCCGAATATCAGATCCTACATTTACCAATTCCAAACATGGTCCCTGTACCCGTGCTTTTCCTACCTGCTGGTCATTGAGTCCAGTCCACAGCAGCAAAAGGTTGTTTTGCCCCCGCATGTGAGAAGATACAAAGAGGAGCTCCTCCAGCGTCTTCAGATCAGCCAGGTGACTTCCGGCTGCCAGGTTTCTGCAGCTGCGTTGAGCTTCCCTCCAAGTCAAACCCGACCTTCTCACAGTGTAGCATCTTCTCCCATTGGCCAGCCACTTATGGGGACACCGAGCTGAAAAAACAGGATTTATCATCAGAAGATAGACGTGCAGCCGTCTGCTGCCCAGATTTGTTTACTACCTGTTTCTGCGCTGGTGTAGAGACTCTGCTTTACAGTTATATTAAGGTCTTTGAGGACTGTTGTCACCACAGCTTTGATTCTGAAGCGCGTTCCAGGGTGGAGGCCTCTCACTGTGTACTGGGACTTGACCTCCGCTGAGCCGACGTTCATGTGTGTGACAGCCTGCGTGTGAGCGTTATACAAACTCATCGTGGACAGACTCAGCTGCTCATCAAGTTTCCATGACAAGACAACAGTCGTTGTCGTGCTGTGCACATGAATAGATGACAAGGATACTGGAACTGTAAGGAACGGGAAGGATCACAGGAGATGAGAGACAGTGTTTGTCATTGCAATAATTTATAGACAAGTGAGTTTGTTCTCCACCAGGACTAAAGCGTCAAGCGCCACACACTCACTGAAGTGGAAAGTCTTTGTCTCCACAGTGGCATCGCTGCTGTCACCTGTCAAAGTGATGTTATATCCTGTTGGATCCTCAACCAAGCGAAGTGACACTTGACGGTCAGGGGAGCAGGCTGAGCGATCAGTGGGCTCCACGTACACCTGCAGATGTGTTCAGAGGACTCAGAAAAGAAAGAATATCAACCGTTATCTGTGGTTCGGCGGTTCGTACGTGATGATTATTTGTAGTCCTGCAGGTGACTGTGCCTGGACACATAGACAAGGGAAAAAGCAGTTCCACTTCAACAGGATTTAAAGGTTTTTCCCAGGTCAGCAGGATCACCTAGAGAGAACAGTAACAACCCATCACGTGTGGCGTAGATGTAGTCTGATGTAAATTTAAAAGTTTTGTTTGTTGTGATCTTACCTGGAAAAAATTAGCAAGCAACCACAGACGCTCTGCTCCATCCATTGAAGATGTCTCATCGGTAGTACTGTGCAGCAGTCACTGTTGCAACCAGGTGAGTACTGTCATCTCCAAACAATGAACTCTGGGTGTGTTCTCATGCATCGGGCTGCTGACTGAAAAAAAGAAAAAGAAAGAAAAACCCACTCATGCATAAACATGAGTGTATGGAAAGTCCCCAACTATACTGGTCGCCTTCAGCTGTCAGTGGAAATGGAAATTTAAACTCTGCCTGCCTTGCTGTTTTTGAAATTCAAGGGAAGGTTCCGCTTTGTGCAGAACTCACAACCTAGACTGAATTTACCACCTGCTGAAATCCTGCATCTCAGTTCAGTATAATGATATTAATAAGCCTTTGTTTTGGGCGTGTGTGTAACAGAGAGAGAGAGAGAGAGAGAGAGAGAGAAAGAAAGAGCACGGTGGGGAGAGAGAGTGTGTGAGAAAGTGAACAAGGGTGGTGGAGAGAGAGAGATCACTGTGGAAACCAGGTTACTTCAGAGGTAGTTAAGGTAACCTTGTTTCACACTTTAGGATGAACCACAGTGAGTTATGGTATGCAGATCCCACATATTTTAATCACAAGTTCTTTTTTTAACCTGAAAATAAGCATGTGTCACAAACTGTTCATAACACTGGTGGTGGGAATGTTTTGGTTTGAGCTTGGGGCGTGGAGGAGCTGCAAACCAGTGAGGAATGGCAGGAATGTTAAAGGGAGACATGATCGACAGACGGGGGGCTGAGTCCACTGAGGGGGTTCTGTTATGATGAGGTGACCCCCCACCCCTCCCACACACAGTAATAACCTCTCTGAGGTATAAGACAAACATATGTCAGCAGGACTTTGAATGCTGAATCAGGAGCCTCATGTGCATGTAATAAGACTCAGAGGAAGACACACAGGAGATCGGTCTGACAACAATCCAGACGTTTTAATCTTATAATCAACTTCACTTCAAAATAAAAATGCTACAATGATGCTGAACAGAAGTGAGCATTTCAGCAATACCTAAAAGTTAAATGAGCAAGTGTTTGTTTCCACCAGAGGTCATTGTATTTTCATTGCAGTAACTGCAGTGACTAAAGACTGATGAACTCCTACTTGACATAAAAACTCTAATAGCCTGTATAATAGCAAAAAACAAAAAAGAAAGAAACAAACAAAAACAATCTACCTGAAAACATTCCCTTCTTACATTAGTCATAACTATACCCATGACCGCAGATCGGTCATATGAAGTGAGCTACAGTGACAATACAGTATAGCACTAGACTGTCTCCATTTGCTTTTGTCTGACTTGATTGTCTAGTTCCACTGACAAGAACAGTCCAGAGGCTCCTGGAAGCTGTACTCCACAATCGTCGAGTTGCGTGAGCAGTATAGGGTGATAGAACGGGTCTGAAGTCCACTTTCGCGACAGCATTTACAGAAACGTGCATGACTGTTTATGTTGAAGTTAAATATGGTAGCAGACGGACATTTCCCATCACAAGAGTAGACTGTTACCTGCGAGGGTGGGAGGGACATGGTACAATTACAGCCTTAGGTTAAGCTCATTCAGAATTAAAGGTTTCTAATAATTTATCATCTTTTTCAGTTTGTGCACGTGTGCTCCCTTCTCTCACCGGCGCGTTGCTCCTGCAGTCATCTTTACGAATGGTCGTCCGAATGGCCACGCGTTTGCATGTCTTACCGTCCTCTTTGCCTACACACATTCACACAGAGGTGACATGCTTAAGCAGAGATTCCAAGACAGCATGTAAAAAGCATGATCAAGCAAAAACAATCAGGAAGGGAAGGCCAAACATACAAGGACAGGTTAACGCACAAAAACATGCTTGTATCGGTTCATCAGGGAGGACTGCTACTCACGCAACCCTAAAAAGCCCTACTGAACGCAGCCCTTTGTTGCCCAGCAGTAGGGGCTTGCTTTGATTGACAGTTAGTGATGGGGGGGTGCTTTTTTCAAGCAAGGATCCAACTCTCACCCTGGCCCCTGGTATAAACTTAATCTTAATTTTCAGATACTCAAAGCTGGACAAAACCTAGTTGATGTTACGCTGGTGTGTAATTTTTTAAAAGATGCTCTCCCCATCTTATTTGATGTATGACGTAATATGACATCATGTATGAAATGAATAAATGGTTTACATATTTTAGATAAGGAAACGTGCAAAAAAAAAAAATCAGGCATTCACACATTGAAAGTGAGTCAGTGAGAATCTTTGAAAGTGAAACAATGCAAAGTGATGGTACCTGTGTCACAGTTAGTACTACCGGTGGGGGTTACAGGATTAACGGTAAAAGGTAAAACACCAACGCCGGAACCTAGAAGCATCATCATGGGTCACAGCCGTCCGGGTTCAGAGAACGTCATGAAGACACACAGGATCATAGTTTGTTTTGGTTTGTTTTTCTCTTACAGAACACAGTTGAACGTCAGACACAAACACAGAGGATGGAATTAGTGCAGCCGGCATGCACATGAATTTCCCGTCTTTTGTGGGTGGGGTAGGTCACTTTGGGCAGCCAGCCAAGAAACTCAGCCATTTGATGTAGTAAAAAGAGAAGCTCAGCGCAGCCGGCAAACTCCAACACCATGAAACTTGCATTCCCATTGGTAGAATGCTCACCTTTGAACACCATGATTGGCCAAAGAGCAACGTCACACTGCTAAAGCAGGCAAGCAGGTCAGGCTGCAATGCAAAATTCCCAGAGAGACAAAACATCACCACTTATCAAAGCTTTATCAAAGGTTTAACCCACATAAAAATCTCTGATCGAAATTTCTTATTGCATGAGGTAAATATAAAGAACTGGTCAAAAGTCACCATGTTGATTATTTCCCAAGGACTTTTCTGCTAAATATTTTCCTGTCTGGACTGTAAAGACAGATTTTAAGAAGAACAAAATCTATAAGCCAAGGACGATGGGAAATGTAGTCACAGGCATACAAAAAGACTCATCACCACCCTCTACTAAAGGCCGCACCCACAAACATTTAGCCGACAAGCCCATCCACTGCCAGGCAACAATGTGCTCACCCCGTTGATCAACAGCTCAAAGCATTTCGAGAAGCACCAAATTGATTTAATGACTCACATGTCTTGCAGCAACCATCCACGTACGTCTGAACTACACCGCCAATCTGCAAAAGAGACGCTCACGATTAAACTTGAAATGATCAGTATAGGCATTAGTATATAGTATATATTATGTTAATAGGCTGTACAAAAGTCTTCTAATTATGATTTTTGGCTATCTTGAGTTCATTATTAGCATTCATTTTCAGGTCCAAACCTGAAGACACTCTGTGTCATTAAAAGGTGGACAAACAACCCCAGAGGCAAGTATCACTGCTCCCACTGCCGTTTCCACACAGTCATAACGAGTACAGTTCTCCACCCAGGAACTCCCCGCCTGCACACACAAACACAATCTGTCCCACTAAAGAAAAGCAATTTTTAAAAAAAGATGGCGCAAACAGCAAGTGGATGTGTAACCCATACAGCAAAAAGATCTGTAGTCCTGTTTTCATCAGTAAACGTGCAGGAGATGTTCTTGCAGGAGCCGCAGCACACCTGAGGGTCAGTGGATGGCTCGTACACCTGGTGCTGCATATAAAGAGAGGGTCAGTGTGAAGGACAGCTGGGCCACACCGATGGCAAATAAAATACTCCAATGCGCCAAAAAACAATCATACTGGTCCACATTTTTGGGAGCAGTTGACAGAGGACACGTCCATGGCGTAGAAGCCCGATTCTAGATCTCTGTGATGCAGGCAGTGAACAGTGTAACACAGTTCTCCTTCCAGGTACTGAACCAGAGACTGGCCTGGGCCCAGCACTGTTACCCCTTGGAACAGACACACCTCTGCTTTCTCTACACAAACAGGCATTTGAAGGGTTATTGATATATTTGTACACTTTAAAATGCATTTTTGCTTAAATACTTGAAGCATTATTCAATAGCATGAAACAGGGAATAAAACAATATTTGTATCAGCATCCTGCCTCATGTGGGTGCGTTTGTGTGTTTTTAAAGGCTTTTGTTACACATACGACACTCATGCTGAGGACAGCCACAGTTGCTGCTGCTGTCTGGAATCTCGACCAGCACCTCCCCCTTGAGAGAAAACAAATTGCTGACTTTACTCTGCACCCTCATTTTATCTTGCTTCTAGCAAGATGAAAAAAAAGAAAGCTTCATGACAGTGATGCAGCTTTTTTTGCTGACTTACCACCTGACAGACGGGGAGAGCTCTGTCCTCACATCGGCATTCTGGGAGGAATTCAAAGAGAAAAGTTTATGCTAGTGGTAATCTTGGCAACTCCTGAGATAATTCTAAACAAAAATACAAAATATATCAGAACCTGCAGCGAGATTTAGTGTGTGTGTGTGTGTGTGTGTGTGTGTGTATGCATGAGTACGATTCTGTACCACAGTGGTACTGTGGGCAGCAATTCCCAGCGATGGTGGCCTGAACCAGAGTGAGACCAGGTGCACAGCTGACAGAGGACTCTGGACACAGGCTGACATCGCAGACTGCACCAACACATGGAAAAAAGTGCAAGCGTGACTTTTGAGACACGGACATGGAAGCGCACATGCCCTCCAACAGGCACGCTCACCACAATAGTAATGAGGACAGCAGCTGTAGGTGTTGTTGATATCCACAGCCAGGATTTCTCCGCGTGAACATGTTGGAATGGGTTCAATGCACGACTCGCACACTATTCAGACAGAAAACACAGGCAAGGAAAGTCCGATTTGCTGGTACAATTGTTGGTACAACGATGGGAAATGAGGGAGGTGTGACAGGAGTGAAACTTACCACACAGGTAGGAGTAGCAGCAGGGCTTTTCTCCTCTCACCTCCACCAGGAACTGATCGTCCCTGCATCTGGGAGCGGACATGGGAGGGCATGCCGTGGGGTCACACTCTGAGAAGGACCAGTTACAGCAGCGTTTGGCGAAAGTTCCCAGTATAAAACCACCACCCCAGCATTCCCAATTATTACCACATGCTACAGACTACAATAACACCAACAGCACTATATTTGTAAGCAGATAAAAAGGAACTAACATTAACCAAATATAAATTATCTATTATTATTGTACAAAAAAGGAAGTAGATGAAATTTAATTCTTACCACATCTGTACTCGGGGCAGCAGGACAGAGCACTGTAACCAACCACCAGTCTGTTTCCAATATCACATGATGGCACTTCACTCTCACAAATAGTCATGTTGCAGTCTGGACAAGGAGCATTGGAACCAAAATGGACGATTATACACAACGGACAAAACAGATGGTACACAATTGATGATTATTGGCTTTCTAAAAAGGACCTATAAATAAACCTGACTAAAAGGCAGACAGAAGGAAAAGGCTCAAGTCCTCTCTCCAAAATATTCCATTGTGGATCATATGCTCTGCTTGGCAAACGCATCATTTCCCTCACCACAGATCTTCTTTGGGCAGCAGGCCCCTTCCTCTACCACATCCAGTACATACTCTCCCTCTCTCTCGCACAGCGGTGTGGGGACGGAGCTGCAGTCGGGGTCCACGGCCACCACAGAGCCATTCTCCAAGCACTTGTACAGACAGCAGCTGCGAGTAGAGCCGTTCCACAACTCGCCCGGGGCACGAGGATTGCCCTCATTATCCGTGCAGACTATATCAGAGCAGAGATATATCAGAGCCAAGCAGTGATGATGCAGCAGTGTACCATTGTGATACTAATATGGAGCTTTTCACACTCCGTTGCTTAATTTTATTCCTTATATCATTGTGACAAAAGGAATGTAATCACTTTCTCACCACAGCGATCCTCGGTGACACAGTAGGGGGAGTCAGCTCGGTGCAGGATGGTTCCACTGCGGCACACACACTCCTCTCTGACGAAGGAGCAGGTGCTCTCCTCATAGTACTCTCTGTTCAGACAGGTGCGGCTGGTGCAGGTGCTCACACACGGCTGATACTCCTTACCAGGGGGACAACGCAACGCTACAACAATACAGGCGTTCACAATGCATGAGCAAATGGGAAACATGAGCACATCTGCACGTGCACTTCTCTACTTCCTTACGGCAAAAATTGTGCCGTCTCCAGCTGATGCAGACTTGATGTGTGTAGCAGACTGCCACATAGGCCGCCAGAAAGTCACATTGGTGATCCTTGTAGTGCAGATCGCCCGCCCACATAATGTCACAGAACTGTTCTGGAGGGACCTGCAGGCAAAAAAAAAAATCACAGTAATTCTATAAGATTTTAGGATTAAATTGGTTTGGGACAGAAAGGGTTCAAAATTTGATATAGAGAATTATTACCATGATTTATTTTGTCTACACACACTTCTAAATCAATACATTTATTAAGGCATATCAATAAATCTATATGTATTTGTGATTAGCACACCTTGCTATGGCATGGCATGAACGCCCTCTGGTAGAGCATGGAGAGGCAAGTGGAGCAGTCCCCAGTGGTGCAGTTGTCTCCAATCCTGCGCATGTGCTCACTTTCATCAGTGGTGGGCACTCTCCAGGCCTGAAGGAACAGCATCATGTCTCCCAACTCCCTGACCACAGTACCATTAGGCAGCCTCAAGTCATCCTCTGGGTTCCCGTCACAGCAACCTGGAACGTTGCGGCCATGAGTATATTTGACTTAGAGCAGCAATAAGATATATTACAATATACGTGCGCATGTGTGCGCGCGCGTGTGTGTGTGTGTGTGTGTATCTGTCCTATTTAATGAAATGCCGCTGAAGATGTCAAGCTGTCACACTGCATGACGTGCCAAACAGACGCTGATGCTCAAGTGATGCTGATAGTAGCGCTGCTAGCAGGCACTCGCATAAATGAGCTTGGTGCTGATGCAGTCAAACCCGATCATTAGACAGGAGTACATGCGCAGAGGTGCGCACTCACCACACAAGCCTCGAGTGGGCACCGATGCATTGTAGGTGGTGATGTACTGCAGCACCAGGATGCCTGTGCTGTGATACCACTGTATGCTGACTCCACCGGGTGTTTGGATCAAGTACATGCTACCGGTGTCCTCCACGTAAAGAGACTGACGGGAGAACGGAAGTCTGGCATTTCTGTAGTTTATGGTCACCTACAAGGATGGGGGAAAACAGGTAGAAATAAATCCAGTTATTGGCAAAGTCTGGAGAGAATCAGACCAGCATTTACCTTGCGATCGAGCCTGTTGATGATGATTCTGTAAGCGGCGGTAGTAATGTTTAGCCTCTTGAAACATAGGCCAGATGTCCCCCCTGTAGGACTCTGTAATAAAGAAAAATGATCAACAAAATTTATTACCATTAAATATGCCTTTCATTAGACATTTGGTGACTGATGAGCCTGTACTCACAGTTCGTCTGATGGAATTGACACTCTACAAAGAAAACCAACAAGGTGAAGTTTCTGTAATTTTCTTTCCAAGATCTTAGGAGTGTTTCCAGTGTTGCTATCTGTACCTGGCTGGTTGGGCATTTCTCCACAGTGCCAATAATAGTCTCGGTGGGCAGGTTGACCAGGACAAAAGAGCCATTGTCATACAGAGCTACATTGTTGCCATCAAAAGTGATGACGCGAAGGTCAGACATGACGGTGCAGCGACCTGCAAGTCACAAAGATTAAACCAAACACAGATCACCAGTGGAAAATATAAAGTTTTAATATTCGGTCTAAATCTGTTTTAAAAAGTAGAACTTGATTGAACTTACAAGGGCACTGCCACTGAGGGCAGCAGGGGTCAGTGTTGATGAGGATGGGTAGGCCCAGCAGACTGCACTGCGGCTGGGTGGTGTTGTAGTGGCAGTGCAGAGACGAGTTGTGAAGCAGCAGCTGTCCATTGAAACAGATCAGCTCGGCGCACTCATCAATACGGTACGAGTAAGGAGGCTGTGGGGACAACATTATTATTTTTTTTTTTTTTCAGTTGCATTGCATGGATATTCATGTAGACCCCTGTTTGAGTAGTTAATTGAAAAAAAATAAATGCAACACAACTGGCCAAATTTATTTATAAATTTGGTTTTCTAGTTAGAGGAATTTCCAAGTGCAAAGCAAACACTTACTGTGCAGGGTGTTGTGGGCATTAGAGAGGGATGTGTGGTCGATACTTCCTCTGTTGTAGGAGAGGTGTCAGGGCTTGTGGTCGGTTCTGTGGTCACTGCCATGGATGTGGCTGTTGGTGCCGCCACTGTTGGAACAGTTACGCCGTCTGTCGGCGTTGTTCCGTCTGTAATCACTATTGTTTTCATGGAAGTGGGCTGTGGCGTGGTCGTGTTGGGTGGATGGGTGGATGTGGTGGAGGCAGTTGGCATAGTTGTACTTGGGGGTGGCTGTGGGGTGGGGGAGGTCAGAGGAGTTGGGGTGGGCGCTGGTGGGGATGACGCAGACGCTGTTAGAACTGTGAGAGTGGTAGAAGATAGGAAAGCCGTGGGTGCAGGAGAAGTGGTGAAAGGAGGGGAGGAGGTCAGGGACACAGTCGAAGATGTTACTGTGGTTGCTGCCATGGTAACCGCTGTGGATGCTGAAGGCGTTGACGTCTTCTCAGGTGTGGCTACCTCTGGCAGGGTTGGTTGAGAGACAGCGGAAGAAGTAACAGTTGTAGAAGAGACAGTCGAAAAGAGAGTTGTGAATGAAGTGGTGACATGCTCAGTAGCTGCTGTAGTTGGGATAAAAACAGAAGCGGTGGTGGTGGTGGACCGCTGAGTTGTGGAAGGAGTTGCTCTTCTGGTGGTTGCTGTGGACACAGTGGCTGTGGTGGAAGGTGGTGATAACGTGGTAGCGACTGTTGTCGTGGTTGCTGGTGTTGGGGTAGTTCTGTTGGACCGCGTCACATATGAAAAGGACGTTGGAGTGGGCGGAAGCAAGACACCTGGTGGATACGGTTAATGCTGCATGAACAGAGTGTTGGCAGAGAAATAAATGCATTGTCAAAGACATTAAAAAAAGACATTCTCACAGTCCTCTGTGTAAACACATCTTCTAGTGACTTCATCCAGAACCATGTTCTTGGGACATCGTGGAAAGCAGCCCTCCACACTGCAAAATATATTACTTTTATTTTGACTAGTGAGTCAAAAGTGAATTATTCAGTGGTACTAAGGGAGAGCGAAAGCTCTTACGGAGGGAGAAACTGGCAGCGTGCCGCATCTGGGTCGCTGCATGTGTGGGCACAAGGGTTGGAACAGGCCTGGTAGCGCCACTCGCACATGATACGGTGTGGGATGACAAAACTGCTCTCTGCCAAATAAGAGAAACCTCAACTAGTTATTTGGCTTTTCTGCAAACATTTGTGCCTGTGTCCGGGTGCCTGACCCTCGAGTGTGAAGCTGCTGCTGATTTTGAAGCTGTCAGTGTTGTCATATCTCTTAGCTCGCGCAAAAGTGTGTGCTAGTGTCAGAAAAGTTCCTGGCTGGCCAACAAGCTCAAAGGCAGTGAGACCAGGCAGGAACAGCCCCTGGTGCTGGATGAAGGTTGCCCTTCGACTGAACTCTGTCCCTTGACTCCAGTGCTCCATCTGCAGATGGCCGTCCCCCGACACAGCAAGGAAGTAATTTGGCCTTTCTGCAGATTCCAGCGATATCACAGGAACACCTACGAATAAAAATAATAAAACACACACCTGAAGCAAAGATTTTTCTGACATTGTCACCGTGTTATCATAGTCACTCACGTGATGTTTTGTCCTTCTGCAGACCCGCAGTGATCATAAAGTTAAACAGTATGTCTGGAGGTGGAAACTGCCCTGGTCTCTGACCTCGTGTCAGGGGAATCACTGCATTGCTGGTGCGATTCACCCCAAAAATGGTGTCATTAGAAACAGCACTCACCAGGGAAAACGGGCCACTACCTAGCTCTGTGGTCATGTGACAAAGAGAGGAAAAAAATTAATCCAGCGATCGTGGGGAAACGTGATGATTCTCAAAGTCACCTACCTTGATTGTAGTATTCACAGTCATAAGCTGGAAAAAACAAATCAGAAGTTAGTCTGCAAAGATGATGTAATGTTTTTTTTATTCATCCAACAGTAGCAATAAAAAGGCAGTGGTAAGATGGATGGATGAGTGTGAATGCTAATAATTACAGTGACATGTGTGTGTCGGTGTGTATTCTCACGGCAGACAGAGGGTGATCTCCACTGGATCGTTATACCCTGTTGACAGCACTTGTGGGCATAAGCGGCGATGGACGTGCACAAGCACTCGCAGTCGCCCCCACGGTTACAGTTGCAGGTGTCTGTCAGGCAATTCCTATAGAACCAGGCCACATCCACCTGATGATAATACACAAACACATCAACATAAACACACGCATGCAAACACACATGGAACCAGGCCATATCTCAAGGGAGGGTTCTGTTTGGAGGGTGAATAGTGCTTAATAATTCAAACAGGGAATAAGAGATGGAATATTAGGACAAAGGAATGTGGGTCAACCTCTGGTGCACACCAAACAAGATGAGCAGACAGGAGGACGGACGAGCCAATGCATCACAAATGAGTTTTCCTGTCCACAGGCAAGATTAGCTGGGCCACTATTTTTTGACAATGACACCGATGTATGAGTTGCATCACTCAAAAAAAAAGAAAAAAACATACAAATATAATTTAGATCTTATAAGACAGATAAATCTCAACTCCCAAGTCTTTTCAGAGAGAGTTGAGTCTAAAGCTGTAGAAATGTTATTTAATCCCAGACCAAGACTGTGTCTGCAGCAAAGACAGACCGATTCTGAGATTCCATCAATACCGTATATCTCCAGAAAGCTGACCTTTAAAGACTGACACCCAAAGATTCTATCTCTCCCCCTATGCTGAGCATTTTCCTTTTCCATTACATGTAATCTTCTGTATAGCCACTTTGAGGTATTTGCTTAGTTTCGGTTCATTTTAGAAAAAAACAAACAAACAAAAAAAAAACCCCTAATCAAATGTGAATATTTGTCAATTTGAGCCTCAGAATCAACAGAAACATTTTGGTCAGGAAGTTGACTGCTGTCAGAGAGAGTGGCATTCCCTTTTGGCTGCTATTTGGCTCTATCTGCTGGTCATATAAATAACTACAATAAAACGTAGTCAAGTTTACGTCCACCTTGGTGCTGGATGTTCCTCCTCTGCTGAACAATGCGTTCTCCTCAATCACAGCTGTTCCCATAACCCCTCACCCACCCAACAACCCCCAATCCCTTGATACAAGTAAGATGACCATTCTGCAGCTGATATCACTTTGTCAAGGTGTGTGTGTATGTGTGTTTTAAGACAAATACCCACCACATTGTGACATGGAGCAAAGACGTCACTGTAAAGCAGAGCACACTCTCTCTTGGCGTATGGCTGTCGTCCCAGGTCCCCCTCACATGGTCGCTCAACAACATAGTCACTTTCACACTAACACACACACACACACACACACACACACACACACACACACACACGATTACGGGGTCTGATTACTTTTAAATATCACAGTGCACTCAAGGGAAACAACTAACAGGAGTCAAAAGAGATTGAGGGGGAGTGAAAGAGTAAGTGAGCAGGCATCAAATAGGAAAGGGTAATGAGCAGGTAAAAGGGCTGACTATTAGCCTACCTGACCCAGAGCCCAGCTGTCTCCAAAGGTCTGTGCGTTGTTGACCTCCATGTGGCTGGAGGTTGTCATATCGTTCACTGTCACGCTGTCAAAATTGCCACAGAGCCCAGTGAGAAGGCCCTGGAGGAGCAAAGGGAGAAGGTCAAGTTATCAGCCTTGATTTTCTTTTAATCCTTGACATTTAAACTTTTTCTACTTCAGCCAGGGTCCAGACCTTCCACCGTGGTCCGGCTGTGATGTGAACAGTTGTTTTGTGGTCCCACAGGATAGTCAGGTCCTGATTGGGAAAATGCACCACGGTGTAGTATCCTGCTTTCCAAAGCTCAAATTCTGACCCCCTCCCAATAACAGTGGAGGGACTCTGAGGAAAATGAACGTTTTGGCTGGATTTATAGGCTGCATGTAAAAAAAAACAACAACAAAAAAAAACAAACAAACAAACAAAAAAGAGTGAGTGCATCTATATGCTCACAGGGTTGCCAGAGTTGTCAGTGAAGTAAATCTTGGTGAGGCCCACATGAATCACCAGGAACTTTATACACACAATGCCGCTCTCATAGCAGTCCTTGTTTTGGGCTACAATGGACACCTCGGTTTCACCCACACTCTGCAGACAAGAAGACAGAAAATATTAATCCCACAAAGGGAAGAGAGTCTTAGTAAGTTCACATGTAAGAACACAGCAGGTTTTCACTTGTTTCTTGACGATCCATGGCAGGATTTATCCACCTGTGGTGGTTAAAATTCAGGACTTGAAACCACTGTCGCTCTGGATATGAGAGCAGTGACAAAAACAGGAAGTAACTCTAAAGCTATTAGGAAAGAGTTCTGACCCGTCTCCTCATTCCTCTCAGGTCTGTGCAGTGGTTGGCAGTGTGTTCGGTCTGAATCGCAAAGTCTGTTCTGCTAATTCTAATTCTATATCCCTGGGAGCGCGGGAGCCTTGGGGTTTGAAGTGAACACTGGTGTCTTTGTGTCGCTGCAGCATTGCACCTTGCTTGCTAGCAGTACTACACACTCCACTCCTCCATTGTGCTATCATTCATAAACACTTCTGTGGGATTAGTGTCCAGCGCAAGCATTCCGAGCGTGCAACAAGCCAAGAGGATTTACAAGGAATAGGCTCACTTTGAGCAGATAGACTTGACAGTCTGTGTAGTAGTCGTACTCCAGGCCGTCAAACGTGTGGTAGTGTCTGTCACTGTAGACCGTGCACACGGCTGGACACGGAGAGTGGCTGCAGTTGAAATAGCCACGATGACACACGCTGGGGAGCAGGAGAAAAAAAATCAGCCATCAGCAGAAAAAAAAAGATGGTTATTGTACGATTTTGTAAATCACTAGAAACAGTTTCAGTATCACATGCAGTATGGCAGTAATTTCTATTTTCATATATTTATATATAAAAGGGTGGATGATGCATACCATTTGTAACATGGGGTTTCCACAGTTTCTCCAGGCAAGTATTCCAGGCCCAGCCAGGCACAAGGGCAGTGTTCTGGGTGGTAGCACTGACCATGGTGCAGCACCAACCTTCACACACAAACACAACTCAGAGAAGAGCTCCACTATGAAACATCCTCACCTCAATCAATGATGTTGCAAGTCAATTTCTCACTTCTCACATAAAACCTGAGGTGTGAATTTTGATTTACATTTAATGGTTGTGCATTTATGATGGTGAAGCAGCTTTTCTCTGACTTTATTGAACTATTCCTATTAAAATGCACAAATGTGAGGCGACTGATATATTTATTGTTCTACTGGAAATACCAGGAGCTTATTTGCCAAAGTTACAGTATTATATTCCGGTAACTCAGGGAATCAAAGAAACTATAAAATGTGCACTTTTGCAAGGTCAAGCAGATTTTAAATTAATGTCAAAAACTAATGAAAAAAACCCAGAGTATAGTAACATATTTACAGGTTTTGTGCCATTTTTTTCTGTTTTGGGCTTTCATGCTAATAAAATCTGCCAAGCTGAAAATGAGTTTCCAAACAGGGAAAATGAATTAACAAAAACACAGTACCTGTGTTTGCGCTCAAACAGTAGAGTAAGTCACAGTTTTAATATTCCAAAAGACATATCGGAGCCATTGATACAAAGTAAGAAGAAAAGGGTGGAAGCTGATGCTTGTGTTACCCAGGAGGACAAACACAACCAGAGATGCATGGTGTGCTGGGAGGACAGGTGAGGTTCAACATCAGGTTGCGGCAGGTGGGCGCACAGGCCACGCCCCCGCTCTGCTCGGCACAGCTGTGGTACACTTTCCCTTCGGGGCACTCCCCCACCTCTCGGCTGTCTGCCTCTGTAACGTGCACGCACACAGTTCCACAAAATGAAACCCACAACTGCCCTAATTTAACTCCAAGTGCGAGCCAGTCGTGGGAAAACGAGCTACAAAGGCTCAAGGCTCTAGACTACGGCAAGAGGGAGACAGCCTGAAACAGCGCTTTGTTGTTAGAAAGAACAGTAACAGGAACTGAAGGGAGGAGGAGTGCAAGGAGGTTACCTTTATCTTCTGGCACACACTCCATCTTCCCATTTCTGCACAGGCTGAAAGACAGATCATGAAGAGAGGGAAGAGAGGAAAGAGGAGGAGGAGGAGGAGAAGGAGAGTGAGCGTGAAATGGCAGCAAACACCAGACTGGATAAAGTGCTCTCTGTCTCAACAGCACTTGAACTTTATTTGCCTTCTCAAAGGGGTCAGCCTGTCTAAGGAGCTGCAGTGAGGAGGGCGGATGTGACTCACCAGGGGCCAGAGGCACTGAAGGTCACCTCCCCTGGCTGTGACACACCGCCGATGGAGTAACAGTGACACTGGGACCTGAGGAGAAAGTCCAGCCACCTGGATTACATGACACCAAACAGCTGTGGTACACAGACCGGTGATCTTACAGTTGGACGCAGCGCTGGCGCACATCATCATAGTAGCTGCCATCCGGACAGCCACACCCCTCCGCACAGTCGTCAAGGTTACACGTCTCTGTGCCAGACAACGCACGGCATGACCGTCGGCATGACGATACACAGGAGTGGTACAGCATACCTCCCAGACACACCACTCCTACTCTCTCAAACACACACACATAAACAGTGCGTCATACTTTGGAGATGAGCGAAACACTTGGGACGTGGGACAAACGCAGAGAAGCTCACCACATTCTGAGACCTGTGATCTGAAGTTGATGTTGACGCCATGTTTGGAGCACAGGTACGCATAGTGAGCCAAAGTGGTGCACAGACAGCTGCTCCCACAACGGCAGGCCTGGTAGCGACACTGCTGATGGTAGATGTTTGGGCTGATGTGTCCGTGACACGGAGAAAACACTCCCCCCATCAGGACTTCACACTGGGATGCATAGAATACTAGAGCACACAGCACACACAATATCATTTTGACCTATTTGACATTCCAGAGGAAAACATTCGTTATAAGTACACCGTAGCTGTGTATTTAAGAGTGCGATAGATCCACTAAATGCAAGTGCTTACAGAAGATTGAAGCCTTAAAAAACACCTGTAATAATGAATATTATAATATTATATCTAAAGACGGCTTATTTAAATTTTACCCCCACATAGACACCAGAAACTTGCAGCAGGATATCTCTTTATTTAAGAAAATTCAGGGAAATACCTGAATATTCAAATACCACAGATAGTAAAATGGCAGCAGTTTCTGACAATAAAGATTAAAAAAAAAAAGTGACTCTTACCATTGTTTTGGTTTAGTTCACAGGGGTCCATGACAGGCTGATTGACGGGAGCAATGCAAGCCGAGGAAATCTTCCAGGCGTTGGCGTGAAGCTGAGGCGTGCCCTCTATCATACCCGCTGGAGACCTACAACGCAAAGGGCTTCAGGCAAAATCACACATCTCAACAGCCAATCAAACGTAGGCAGGGTTTTCTCACAAGAAGTCATCTCGCAGATTCCCATTGAAAGTTCCACAGAGGCCTAGAGTCTGTCCACGCCATCGGCTGTCCAGCTGCAGGTAGACCCGCCCCCCTCGACCATCATACTGTAGCTTCAGACCAACCCCTGCCCTCAGCTGGGTGAACACGGAGGTCAGCTTCTGAACCTCCACCGCATCTAAGTCCCCGAAACAGACATTAAAAATGTCATTAACGGTATCAAGGAAACACTTTGTGCACAGGAAAGGCTGCATGTCAGCACAGGTGACATTCTGTGACTATTTGAATTGTTTTCCACTTTTTTATTTACTTTGATTCTACCTTGAATAACGAAAAAGAGAATAAATAGATCCGTACCGTCCACATAAGGGAGGCTGGCTGCTGTGTTGACGCCTATTATTACATCACCTTCTCTGGTCAAAGTGATCTGGCGGCTCACATCTTCATCCAGCACCACTGTGACTGACTGAATGCACCCCTGCTGCTGCAGACACAAGGATTAGACATCCAACTCAGGTGGTTCTAATTAGACAGGATATTGCACTGTGGGCTGCTTGTGTGTGTGTGTGTGTGTATGTTTGTGAAAGTAAGTTTTACACGTCGATGGAAGCGAGCATAAAAACTACCTCCGAGCATGTGCTGTACTGCAGCGTCACGGTGAATCTGCTGCTGCCGCGGCTTTTCACCAGGATGTACTGACACACTCCCGGATGGAGAAAGATCCGACCGTCAAAGGTCGTCACAAACACATCGCCCATCACCGAACACTCCGCTGACGACAGTAAAGAGTTTTCATCAAATTCAGTTTTGTTGTTCTGTCCATCATCGACTGATCTTACCTGTGCAGTTGTTTTCAGTGCAGTTCCACACTCCTCCAACACACACGCTAAAAACACACAGCAGGTTAGCAGCCCACTGACAAATCCTTTCATTACAATGACACACACTCACCACACACTGCATCCTTGCTGAAGCACATGTCCTTGTGAATACGATGTTCCGTGGTATACACACGGGCACTGAGTTACAGCGATGCACGTTCCATTGTGAAGAATGAGGCCTGAGGGAACGCAAACATGAGACCAAACAGTAACGCGCTAAACCTAATATAAGACAAATTAGGAGGACTGGATACCATCTGGACAGTAGCAGCCATCCAGACAGTGGAGGTTAGTTCCGAGGCACTCCGTCTCAAACGTACAGGTGGGCGGACAACAACTGATGCAGTCTCTGTGGACAAAAGTCTCCTCGCAGCCGTCATCTACACGCACGTGGGAAGACACATACATCTTAGCTTTGCTTAAATGCACATTAAAAGTGGTAGAATTACTGTTTGCTCATTTGGCTTCCATATGAAGGAGGAGTTCTACTCCGATCTTACCACAGGAAGGGAAGCTGTCCCTCCACTCCCGTACAGGGTAGCCTACATGTGAGCACGCTCGGGTGTACTCCACCAAGGCTCGACAAAATGTTTTCTCATCATCAGATCTGAGTCCAGAAGCAAAGATCAAACTGATAAAGTGCGGTTACCATTTTGATATGTAAAAGAATGGATGTGTCCTAACTTACACACACAGGTCAGACACGCAGCTGGCGACAAAAGGATTTGGATCAATGTTTTCGTGACAGGACAGAAATGGAAAGAATAGAAGGGCACTGCATTTTTCAATGGCATCCTGCAAACAGTCACAGTGTTACTTAAGCTTGCTGGGACTTCAATAGCCTTAACGAAAATTAACGAGATCGTTTGCAGTGTAAATACAGGGTCAAAAATGTGTTTTCGTGTAAACAGCAACAGTGGTTCTTACATCCATGTCTGACTCCGACTGGCACGGTCCATTAAAGTCAAGGTCCACCGAGGGGCAGGCTCTCTCACGAGGAAGATCCACGGCCCAACTGTTGGCAAACAGGGCAGGCTCTTCGGTCGGAATGCCTGAAACAACATGGACAGAGAAAAAATATGACAAGTTAAGTCATTTTACTAGAAGTCTTTAGTGCCATTTACACACTTTTTGTATTAACGTGATGCATGGTTTAGTAAACTTGCTATAATGGACAGCAGATTTGGTTACTCTCACTGTCTGAGCCCATTCCTAGACTGTGGGGCAGCATTCTGCCCAGAAACACAGCAGTTCAGATTACTGTTCATCTGAGGAAGGGCTCCTACCAACCATTCAAACCCCAAAACTATCGGTTTTCTCCGCTCCGGTGTATTCAACTCCCACTGCTACTGTAATTGGTCGGGATGAGTGCTGAGTGTATAATAATAGCAATTGAGTCAATCGAGTGCTCAGAGAAAGAAGGATGAGAGGCCAGCCGAGCCGGTCTTACCCCGAGCAGTAGTGAGGTCATCCCCAGCGATGTGGTTGAAGTTCCCACATAAGCCACAGGGGGCGCCATGGTGCTCTTCACTCATCTTCAGGTAGACCCCTGAATCCCCATCCCAGGCCAGAGAAAAGCCAAAGGTGCTCTTGACCAGCAGATAATCAGCCAGGCGCTCAATGAAAACATTCCCGATTGTCTGAGGCAGACTTAATCTGATGTTTTTAAGAGTTATTAAAACAGAAAAAAAGGAAAATTAGGGAAATAATGCACAGACAGACATGAGGCTAGAAG
>CAAE01015122.1:645528-659045 GCA_000180735.1 Tetraodon nigroviridis
GCATGAACGGATCGGAGTCACAGGGAAGAAGAAACCATGAGGTCCAGGGCCAAGCAGACAGGCCACATCAGGGCGCTGGGAGGCAGCAGGCCAAAAAGGTCAGCAGGAGAGCCCAGCGGCGACGCAGGTATCGTTACAAAAGGAGGCAGCAGGAAAGAAGAAGAGCCCAGGACACAAGGGCCCCACCCTCTCCGGACAGCTGGGTGCAGAGAGGACATTCACGTTTGAGACCCGGCCTCTACCAGACCCCATTTAGCATCTCCCAGGAACCACGAGCTCCGATTAGAAATTATCTAACTTCTGGATGCCCAAAACAAATGAACCTGCAAAGATCCGAGCCAGGATTCAGGAGGCCTCTACTACAGGAGCGCGGCACAGGATTTACCCAGCCTATGCAAATACCACAACCGCTACTTGAGCAAGAATACAGCAGACCCTTCCCACCGTGTCCCACCAGACCATGGCAGCAACAAGAACCGGCAGCTCAAATACCGCTGCACCTGTACTGTTGGAGACAAAATGGAGCGATGGAGATGCAAAGGCAACATCAAAATCACATGTTTTGAGGTTGGCGATGGCCTTCCAGTGTTATGTGAACAAGAGAGGCCTGCTTTTGCAAAATTCAACCATTATTTTATCATATCATATATAGGGTTACTTGGAACATAAGGAAAATAAGGATTGTTTTGCTTTGTTTGAGAAGTAGGATCAAAAACTAAGGACATTCTGGCCAATTCACAGCAACATCAGGATCAAACCAAGGAGTCTAACGTAGCGAAGACTCAGAAAGCTGGATCCACGGGTGACAGTGTTGTGAATGGACTTTTTAAAAACAAAAGCATCACGATTGTCATCCCACAGACTAGAAAAATGGACATGTTGCAAAGAATACATAAAGGTCAGAATTGAAAAGTGCAGGAGGATGGGAAAGAGACAGTTTTCAAGCCTGCTGCTTGCCTCCACAGCCTGGAGGTCGCCGCTTCTCCTCGTGTCTCATCTGAACTAGAGGCCCGCTCCAGGGTGAAGCATGGACTTTCCTGCCAGCATTGCAAGCGGTCATGGTGCTGTGATAGCAGACTGGAACACACGGGTGTATTCTGCAGACATATCAGGGCCACCTTGGCATAAAGTGTTGCCCTCTATAGAACGATGCTCATATCATATAGAATAATTAAGTTAGAATTTTTGAAGAAACGGGTTCATATTTCCACACAAAGGCTGACGGACTTGAGGTCAGTACAGAATATTGTAGTTTTTATTAAATTAGGAAACTTATTTTGTATCCTAAGGGAAGATAAGCTATGAGGTATGAAAGATTGCATGAGGTAATTTCAGTAATAATTTTATGATGGCCCCACCATCATTTCTTATTGGAAAGTTGAGAGTTGACTTCCTCCTGGCGCTGGAGGCTGTGCCACTGAGCTATAGGCCTACGTGGGTTGGCCAGCATGTCTGACCAGTGGCGTTGCTCCGTCCCAGTGCTGTTGGTGCCTAGCAACACCTTCCCGATGACGTCGTTTTTGCCGATCTTATCGTAGTCTAACACAGTCACGGCTATCTTCACTTTCTATCAAAGTACACACAAACATGCAGATTCATTGAGTCAATGGCTTTTAAGGTCACGGGTGGAATTAGATTTAGGTTGAGTCTCTGGCATTTAGATGTGATATTAGGAATACACTGAAAGTCCTCACAGAGACTGAAAGACAAATGTGTGTGTGTTTGTGTGTGTGTGTGTGTGTGAGAGCAGAGTACCTCTATCTGGTCACATGGCACTTCAAAGCTAAAAGACTCATTGTAATAGGGATTCAGAGTGTTCTTCTTTATCGTTGTTTTCTTTTTCTTGAGTCTCTTCCCATTTTGCATTAAGTGAATTTTCACATAAGGGTCTGAAAGAGAAAACAGACAGTCAGTCTGAGGGGCTGTCAGTACGGCACATGTGTGGCAGATCTCAGTCACTGCTAGTTAAGACATTACACCAAATACCAGATGCACACGTGTCTGACCCACTGCTTGCTTTTCCTCACTGCATTTACATGATGTGCATATTAATCTGTACAATAACACAGTGATTGAGTCTGGTGCCAAGGTTGAACAGCTATCCTCACCTGACAGCCCTCCAACATCCATTTTCTTCAGGTTTTTGGCCTCTAAAATTACCACCGTCAACTTCCCTGCAGTGGGCACATACCTAAGTGACAGGCACACATCTCCAAGCTTCTCACTCTAATGTACAGACATAAGAACACAGGCGCACACACCAAACAGTTGGAATCAAGATCACAATGAAGTACACTTTCTCATTGCATCTCATTGTTTTTATTTTCACCCACCTCCTCCTTCTCTGCTTTCTGGAGATCCCTCCAGTCTTGCAGAGACCGGCTGAAATCAACAGTGCTCATCGGTATCTTCACGGCTCCGATGGCGTCGTGTTTTGAGAAACGGTCAAAGTCGTACACGGTCATCACCAGCGTCCTGCCACCAAGCTCTGTGTGGGGTACCTACAGGGCGCCACATTCGTACACAGAAAACCTGGTGCTGAAAAACAATTTTTTAAAAAAAGAGACCTTTACCTTAAATGAGAAGGACTCGTTGAAGTTTGGGTCAAGGGTCTTCCTTTGAACTTTGGTTTCAAACTTCTTCTTTTTGTCTGGTAGGAGGTAAAGTTTAACGTACGGGTCCGAGCTGCCCCCCACATCCATCGCTGGCAGCTCAGCCGCTTGCAGGATGCCTACCACCAGCTAGCAAAGGAAAACAACAAAGTAGGAAATTAAACCGAAATTATAGAGCTGACCCAGAATGGAAACAAGAGTCATCTCACCAAACTATCAGTGAAATTGTAATCCAAAGTGAAATGTAGCCTGCCCAGATTCTCCATCTCCTTGGGTGCTTTTTTTGACAGAACTGTTTCCTGGTTCCTTTCATCTGTCGGTGGCTGCACATGCTGCACACACACATGAAATATAAAGGTGAAATCAGCACACTAGTTTTCTGTGTTGTTTCTTTCTGTATTCTACTGCATGTTTAAAATGTTCATGATGTTCTATTTAACAGCATCTGTTTGGTTAACCTAAAATACCAAAAATAAAGCAACACTGCAGCTTTGTAAAATACGACAGAACCCAACCTACTCCAGTATGAAAGAAATGGCACAAATGCGAGCGCTGACAGTTGTCACGACTGATACTTTGCATTTGCAGTCTGGTGGGGGGAGGAGGTGTCCTCTCATTCCGTGTCTGTACCTTTTTGTAACCTTCATCCATTTCTGTGTCAAAATGGCTTTTGTTGCTCTCTTTTTCCTTTTTCCTGTTCTCCTCTTTGTCCTTGACCTTTCTCCAGCACTTTTTCCATATGCACACGACAGTTGAAAGCACCATGCACAAACTCACGGTGCAGACTGCACCAAGAGCCGATAAGGACACTAAAAATAGTAACAATATTTGCATTAAAATATGAATATTAACACTAAAAACTAACTTAACTTTATAAGATTGAAAAATAGAGCACTGAAACTGCTAAGCACCAAATGGAAGTCAATCACATAAATATCAGGATAAGTTCCAAAAATCAATGTTTTAAAAGGCGATTGTTGACACCTAGTGGCCAGAATATGTATTTCAAGATAGATATTATACCTTATTGTCATACCCCACATGCACCTCAATGATTACTTAATTCTTATTTAATTTAAAGTTCAATTACTGCTTCAACTTATTTTAAAATAATTGCACTTATTTTATGATTGTCTGCAGATAATTCTAAACCTGTGAGACTGTTAGTCAGGTATCTCCTAATCAGCACAATATTGTGACATAAATTTGCCACAATTTTAATTAAATTCTCCAATAAAGTTGTAAACCAGGTGTGGGTGGTGCTTACTGCCAACGCCGTGCTGCTCACTCATGAGTTTTTTGGGGTCGTAGCCATCAAACACTTTTTCCTCTGGTGCAATTGTTAAATTGAATAAGTGGTTTGAGGTGGTTGTGGCCTGGTGATGGTTGCCCGTCATTATCTGAGAAGCGAGAGCAAAATTTGACTGGAAACAGGTTCAGGAGACAACTGGTAGCATACCCTAAACACAATAACTGGAGAAAAATGAAATAATTCCATCGGTGAATACCACGTTATGGTAAAAATATGCATTAGTTATCATCATACATGCAGTCAAGCTGTACAACATTCAGCCTCAGTTGGCTTCTCCTGTTTCTGCTGCTCAGGCACGAACCTGAACACAGGATCTGCAAGCGTCTGTCTCCTGTAAACCTGCTGACACGGAGGGATGCAGGGAGGAGGAGGAGGAGGAGGAGGAGGAGGAAGGGCAGAAGTTAAGGCAAAGTGTCACATGTGGACCGCCGCTGTTACTCTAAGAGCTGCCAGAGGTTTAATCATGTGTCAAGGTCAATATGCACGGGGGCACCTCTCAGTGACGCCTCTTAACACCAAGGTTACAGTAAAAAAAAGTTTTAGCACCGATTTCTATTCCGAGGGTTCCAGCGGTATTGAGTTTCTGGTGTTGGGTCAGCAAAAAAAAAGAAGACCCTCAATAAAGTTTTGGAAGTATTGATTAGCCTGCAGAGAGAGGAATTTACAGTTTTCTGAACGCCGTGTGATGGGTTTCATGCTTGTATCCAGCATGACCTGTGTGTGCCATCACACTGCATTTCTACATTTTTAATGCTTTGGGTGTGTTTTTTTATGGTCTTACTATATAAATAAAGGCAGAGATTATTGATGTCTTTATCATCTCAGCTTCTGTGTTAGCAATCATTTAAAAGTCACAATCTCACAAAAATGAATGGCCTATGTCATTTTGCTCATTAGATGGCAGAAATCTTTATCTCAGCAATTTATGGAGACTTTTTTTTTTTTCCCAGTCCCTGAAAGAAAACTTAAATCATTATAATAAAAATGGAGGAGAAACAAAAAGATCCAGACATACCTGTGTCGAGCAGCAGTGAATCAGTGGTTCTTCCAACAAAAAGGCGGAGGAGAGGAAAGGATGAAACGGGGTGTGTGCCTGTACTTATATATGGAGAAGAGAGATGCGCAGGTGTGTGACAGCTGGAGAGAGAGGCTTTGCAATAGGGTCATAGTCTTGTGTGTGTGGGAAGGGGGCAGAGAGACAGAGAGAGAGAGAGAGAGACTATAAGTTCTGTCAATTCAGGTCTCATGGGAACAGCTGCTAAATTGTGACACCGCACCTCTCATGTCCCATCCCTACAGGTCACCCCCACTGGGCAGCCGATGTATATTTATCAGTGTCGTGACAAGGCTTGTTAAGGGCTCGTTAGCATAGTGACAGTTCAGCAAGAGAGGGCATTTACATTCAGAGGGGATCACCGTGTTGGCGTCGCTGCCTCTGGTACTGCTTGCAGGACTGTTTCACAGCTTCCACAGGTGATGTTGCCTAATTTAGAAGCATAGGATGTGGTTTCTGCAGCAACCGCACGATCAGGTTCCAGCCCTGCACAGTTCACCCTGAGACAAAGGAGATGCTCACAGATACCGTACAGGAAGAAGGATGAAATGGGTTAGAAGCATAGACAGAAATGCTCAACACAATGTTTGTCTCTGGTTTATTAATGAACTGGCATTTCAGGCAAGGAGAAATGCTGAATTATCAAATGTGTTGTTTTATTATCACAGACAATCAACTCCAATCAATGAGGTCAGGTGAACAGACAACTTCTTTTATTATTCTTCAATATAATTAACATTTGCAAGAAAGTCCTTAAAATGGTTGACTGTTTATCTGTTTACCACCATCAACACCAATGTTCTCAAAAAAAAAAAGAAAAACACACGCTTTAAAATAGTGAAGAAAAGTTTACATGTGTGCTGGAATGATAATAACGGGGTCCTTTTTAATTCATCAGCATTTTATGAATAATGGAGTGACAGTTTGATTACAGTCTTGTAATGTAAAGAATAATAGTCTCTTTACAACACCTAACCCTACCACCACAAGTTGTCCCCCCACGCCAAAATTCATGACGGGTGACTCAATATGATGTCGTCCGATCGTCACAGCTTATTTTTCTTTTGTTGCCATTTAAAACCTTTTTGTAACAGCGTTTTTTTGCCTTGCGTTATTGCGCGGCGGACCTCCCCACGCTAGGGGGCACCAGGCTTGTGTCATCCGCGTTACTTCCGCGAAAAACAGCAGAGGGAGTCTGGTCTCTAGGATACTGGGAAAGCTGACCCATGGAATCGGTCAGGAGCCGATTCTTTACATCATATACATTTTTACAGTTTATCTCGAATTTAGAAGTCGATGGTTTTTAGGTCAGTGTGAGTTTAAAGAGCATCAATCCTGGAAGCTTCTTACGACATGCACAAGTCTTAGGTATCTAGCTTTACACAGCTTCGGAATGAGTCCATGTACAGTATTTGTGGTTGCGTTTTTTAAAACCGATTTATTGAAACAGTGTATTTGTGTAAAGTGTTAAGGATATTTTACCTAAACCAACAGGAAAGGATTTATAACGATTTGCTTCTGCTAAGTCTAGCTTTTAAAACGTAAACAAGTCTATTAGAGGTGTTTACCACCATTAAATGTTGGCCAAAAAAAGTGTCACTGAGAATGCCAAATAAGGAGTTAGTCATTAAGGTTAAAAATAAGTGTGTGTTTGTTGTGTATGTACAGTTTAATTATGGTACTGAAGATAAAAACCATGTTTAGTCCTAATTATGTATGTATGTGTGTGTGTTTTCAGGGTGTGGTTATGGTGCCTGTGGAGCATCTGCATCTGGATCACGTTGCACAGATTGTGTGTGTTTTGGAGTCGGTCATTCTCCGCTGTTTTGGCCCTGATGGAGGACAGGTGCTGTTCATCCGAGACACCGGACAGGCAATGTTAAGTCGCACTGGGTCACAGATTCTCTCTGCACTGAGACTGGAGCATCCACTGGCCAGGTAAACACATTTCAACACATTTTTGTATCTGTTTGATCTTAGGTGACATCATTTTCTGATGAATTGATGTTTATTTTATTTTTAGGGTGGTAGTAGACTGTGTTTTGAAACATAGCGCTGCAACAGGCGACGGATCTAAAACATTTGTCCTCTTGCTGGCTTCCCTGCTCCGGACGATTCATGCTGCTGCCTGTAAAGAGCCGCATGCGTCTCATACTTACATGACCAGGTATTCAGCAGAAGCTGCAACAGCCAGGCATTTGGCTTACAAAATACTGGAATTTGCATCTGGGCAGCTGGAAGATCTTATTGCCACAGCAGTTAGTCCCTATGGGCGCAGTCTTTCATGGGAAGGTATCGCTCCAACAGCACAGTTACAGCCTCACACAGACAGTCACTGTGTTCAGAGGCTGCTGGCGTCATTCTTTCGCTCACGCCTGAGTAGATCCCAGGGTCATTTTGCTACCAACCTTGCTTGTGATCTGCTCACTAGCTGTCAGTTTAAAGGGGCCCAATCGTTGTCATCACTTCAGTTTTTGACTGACAACTTCCCCGTAATGCACACGTGTGTGTCAGGCTTCCCATTTACCTGTTCACGTTTGGTTGAAGGCCAGGTCATCCACAGGGACTTTGCGACACCCTGCCCACCCACCGGCAGTGACCTTCCAGTTAGAGCTGTCGTTTTCACTGGAGACCTTGAACCAGAAATACTTACCGCGGGAGAAGTGTTGGATCTGGTTTGTGGACAGACAAATATTGTAAAATTCAAAGCCTGGGCAGAAAGGTCTCTAAGGTGTATTTTTGCCAACCTGCAGAGGTTGGACATCTCACTGTTGCTGTCTGCTGTTAAACAGTCTCCAGCTGTCTTGTCTTTAGCTGCACAGGCAAACATCTGCGTTGTGGAGTGTGTCAGTAAAGACGACCTGGCTCTTTTTACTCAGCTGAGTCAGGCTCAGGCTGTCTCAGACTGTCAGATAATTGGATCAAAGAACATTGCCACGTTGACCTTTTGTCAACCCATACATCTCGGAGCCCATAGGTACGTCAATTTTATCCTGTATTTTTTTAACGTTGTTTCACTTTGGATTTTTTTCCACAGATTTCAATGCTGATCGGTTTTCTGTCTCCCTCATAGGTACGTTCATTTGGATTTCCCAGATTCAGAAGAAAGGGCCACGGTCAAACCGTATAATCTCGTCATTTGTGGACCAGGGGAGGGCCAAACGGACCAGTACGCATCCGCAATTCATGATGCCCTCCACATGCTGCTGTCGGCGTGCCGGCCCCTGGCAATCACTGCAGCAAAAGCACCAAGCTGCCATGCCGCTGCGTGGGAACCAGGCTGTGTTATACCTGCAGGGGGAACCTTTGAGTTCCTGTTAACCAGTGCCCTGAGACAGCAAGGCCACAAACACTCTGGTGACTCTGATATGGACACCTCAGAAGTTTCAGATCTGTTGGCTGACGCTCTGCTGACGGTGCCCAGGCACATTTACTCCCACCAGCAGCGCCAGTTCCTCCAAACCCAAGAGAGGATATTGAATTTTATCAAGACTCACTCGCACCCTTTCAGCCTGGTGAGCGTGGGAGACTTGGGTTGCTGCGGCACGACTGGCCCGTCGTCAGACGTCTTCGTAGAGGAGCTGGGGCTGGAATCTGTCACCTGTAAATGCCAGCTGCTTCTGGCCGTGGCGCAGTGTGCGTCACATATTCTCCAAGTTGACACTCTGCTGCAGACGCACACCATCTTACGCACAAAATCACACCGACTTACAAACATTTCCTTGAAAGGGGAACAGGATGAGACGGACAACTGAGGTCAAAGCTAAAAACCTGCTTTCCCACGCACGTTGCTCGTTTTCCTAGGAAAGACACAAACCGCTGTACTGTCACTTCAGGCATTGTTGCGCAAGTATACATTTCATCAGATGGAAGTCAAATATTTGGTTAATTTGTACCGCCCTGTCCGAAACTAAACCCCTGCCAAATTTGAAGCTAATATTGTGAAAATGTGCACTTTTTCATCCAAAGGTTGAGTTTGTGTTAACACACAGCGAAGTGTGTGCAGGTGTTGATGCTGGCTGCTTTCCACCGTAGTTCTCATTATTTTCACTGTTTTATTTTTCCCTTTTTTATTCCTTATCTCATTTTTTTACACTTTTCCGTTGGCCAGAATATGCTGTTGCATAAACAGCATAGAAACATGGTGAAAGATTACAGTTACAACACTTTTAGAGTGGGTGTTATCTCATCATTGGGGATGTGGTGTCTGAGAGCGCTAATTTGACTGTCAACCAAATCAGAGAGCAGGTCCACATGCCGTTATCACAGCAATGACCCCCCTTTTTGATACTGTATTTTATCAGAAAGTATCTAAATTTGCCATCTGCCATGTTTACCCTAATCAGTGTGATTATAATGGCTTGGAATGTTCCAGAAATAAGGAGTTAACAGTCCTTTGGATGAGTCATATCCATGTTACAAATATCAAAGAGTTGGGAAACAGGAGGAGTTCCTCCAGATTCTCTGTGTTGTTGCTGGGAGGAACCCTGGGTGTTTTGAAAACAGTGCCACTAAAGCTGCCTGCGCTCTACATACCGAAGCTTTTTATGGTGTCAGTTTTTCAACAGTGTTTCTGATGAAGACAACGTACCGCCGATTTATACCTTCAGAGTTGACTCTGGTTTATTTGGCGCTGAGTTTATGTCTCTGGAAAACATAGGTAAAAATAAAATGGACAATATAAAATACATATCCGATTGCTTGTGACATACCGACACTTAGGCGTACAAAGCTTTTTTACAAAAAACATTAATAAGAAAATAACAAAGGCGATTTTGTAAGGGAAAGGTTATGAAATGTATCCAAAGGATGTGAAGTGCTACTCTAATACCAAGCCAGAACAAACCACAGTTAGCAAAAGTCAGCGTTCTATTGGCTACAAGTCACCATGGTTTCACTTGACTGATGCCGGAAAAAGAAGAAAGATAAACTGTAGAATCACCGTCATCTAGTCTATCCTACCCAAATAGTGGCCAATTTGATTCCGACTCAGGTACGACACCTTCTGCCACTGGATGTAAAATAAGGTGAGTATACACTCCAATGATCTTCTTTTTGTATAATTAGCACTTCACAATCACTGATTTGAGTCCACTAAGCCAAATATAAAAAACAAATCACACATTTCTGTTCTACGTAGCCACTGACGCACAGATGATATTCATTCTAGAACAAATAATCACATCTCTTCTGGTCCGGATGGGCCCAGGTGGGCCTACATGTCACTGGCACGCTTAGAAATAAAGTGTGATTTAATCAGAAATATCGGTACCCGTTTTATGTTTGTTTGTTTTTTTTCTTTTCAGGATATTGTCCTTGAACAAGCAGTGTTTCTATTGGCAGTGTAGAGTCACGTGACTCCAGGAATGACATCATGCAACATCAACTATTTCAGGGCACGGTGGTTTTCACACCACTTCCCGGGATTTCCTGATGGCGCAGCACAGGAGCATGCTGAAGATCATCCCAAACACCTGTGACAGAGGCCAGAGGAGCCTCAGTTAGGCTTTATGTGAGCCGCTGTGCGTCGGAATAACGGAAAGAGTCATGAACATACCAGAATAATGCCGATGGTTATTCCCACTCCGCCTATGATGTGGAGCTTGGAGTCGAACACGTCTTCGATGGCATCGGGGCAGCTCTGCAACACAGGAGAATGATTCCTCTCAGCTTCCCCTGAACCTCGGCAGAATGTGACGTAAGGCACATCCAGCAGACGGCATGAAGAGAATGTCGGCTGCAGTAAGTCATTGTTGCTATAGTAACCATGGCAGGAAGGCTGAGAGAATTAGTCTTAACGGAAGGATGACTAAACTCATTCACAACCTGCCGCACTGAGCTCTTCTGGTGCGCTTCCTCATGTAGCTGCACTATGTTTGTAGGTCTTAAGGACGTTACCTCATTTTACAGGAAGGTGTTTTTATTAGTTTAGCTGTTGCTGCACTAGAATTTCATCGATATCTCCTATGGAAGTATTTCGGGCGGTTTTACCTTCGTAATGAGCTGTTCCAGCAGGTCTCTGCTGGGACAAGTGTCTTTGGCGTCATCTATTACAGTTCCAGTTGGTCCACAACAGTCCAGCTGTGAAGACACACAACGTTCGACGTTAAAGGATCAAACACAGCCAACGAAACTCAATAGAAAAACTGTAAATTCAAATAAATTAAATCAGGAGTTAGGATTTATATTATCCTGTGTGTAGTCTATCGCTTATGCCACTTCCACTGTTTCCATTAAATATAAATTGAGAGTTTTCAGCGTCCAAAAAGCAAATGGTAGATGTCTCCTCACCCCAGTTTGGATGACGCGCAGAGTCTCCTTGAGTCGTGGGTCCCTGTTCGTCCGGTAGGTGTTGTAGGTCTGCTTGTAGAACGTTGTGATGTCATTCACCACCTGCAAACAGAGACACAACAGCGATGTGACACCGCCCTCTTGTCCGCTAAAGTGTAGCGTATTTTGCATATTTCTTATCCATGTGCCATGTTTTAAAATGTGGCAGGCGCTTGTTTTTGTAACCTTGGTTTGGTTGGAAAATCCCCAGATTCCAGCTGCCACCTCAATGGCAAATATGATAAGCAGGAAGAAGAAGAACTGCAAAAATAAAAATGAAAGAAAGAAGAAACTCAGCTTTGTCTTTCAAACAAATAAAGGTCACTTCAGTGTACTGTAGTTAGAGCTCATTTACATAGATTCACCCCCCTTCTGAGGGATTGAGTGCAAGAAGATTAAGGCCACACGGGGCCGGGAGGGAAGGGAGGGAAGGACGGACACAACAAGTTGGCGCGGGGAGATCTCCCCTCTGGCCTTGGTACTGCTGTGGGAGTCGGGCCCGTGGTTTTCAAATAAAAAGACTTTTGTGTGTTGCTGCATACCGGATCCATTCAGACAGCAAAAGGAAAGACTTAGGTTAAGTGTGAGTGTTTCAAACTAAAATGAATCCACAGACGGGGTACGAACCAGTCCCAGCATACAGGGGGACTCCTGGATTGCCCCGCAGCATCCCAGGAAGCCCACCACCATCATCAGTGCTCCAGCTGCGATCAGGATATACACACCTAAACACAAATACACTTGTTAACCCATGACCTGAATGCACAGTCGGCGTTTGAACTTCAGTCAGGTGATAGTTGCTGGGTGGGCGGAGCCATCTTACCGGTGTAAAACACATAGGGTGCGTCTGGTCCTTCAAAGAGACCTTTGGTTTTGGGGTCCAACCTCAACCACAGGCCTATAGCGAAGACAGCCGTGCCTGCAAGCTGAAGCAACAACAGCGGCATGAATTCTGTTAGTGATGATAGATCTGTGGGTTTATGTGTGATCTGTAGCTCCCTGCAGACTCGCAGGACGGGTTAGACTAGTACAAAATCAATGCAGCCCTGAATGCACAAAAGACTGGGACTCTAATTTTTGAATGTTTCTTCTGTGGTTTGACTGTAGCATTAGCAAAAAACCCCTCAGTCTGTCTGTATTTTCAAACATCTATTGTCATCTTAAATTTGAGCTGACACATCGCGTCTGTCAGCTGTTTGATCGGTTCACGTTTGTAAAAAACAGTCCGTCCGTACTTGAGAGGCTGCCCACCCACGGCCTGAAAGATCTTTTCCTCATTTTTTCATAGGACTTCTTTAGCAGTTCCCACAGTTCTGAACAGCAGATGATATTTTTAGCCTGGACAGATACTGACTTTGAATCTGAGGAACAGAATCGTGTTACAAAGCTGTGAACTTTTTGTTATAAACTTTGTTTTTTTAATATAAACGTCTGCCGTTTTTCAACCAGAGAGCGTCAACATGTGTTTGTGTTTATGTTCCAAAGTTATTTTTGGGCTAACTGTGGCTGCTGGTGGGTTTTTATTTCTGCTTCTTCTGTGTGAACAAAATGGCAGGCTGAACTGCAAGGCTGCAAACTTTCTGTTTCTCTTCGGCGTTCACACCTGCACATACGCAGGCACTCAGGCTAAGAATAGAAAAAGAAGTGAACTCCACCTACCCAGAACAGCAAGTTGAAGGTAAACATGAGATATTTGACACACTTAATTCCTCCAATGAGAGCCATGTTGAATGTTGAGCTTCTTCCGAGCAGAGAAGGTAAAGGGCCAGTATAAACGTGTGTGGGGAACTCATGCTCTCCTTTACAGCTTGGTGCTATCACCTGATCGCTTTTAAGGGAGGAGCATCAAAAAAACACACCTCCATTGTGATATGAATTCCTCCTTTCTGGCTGCATTTCCTTTTTGGTGTTTACTTCAGTGTGTGTGTGTGTGTGAGGCTGTATGGCTAGAGATTCATGTTCCTGGCTGTGGTGTTGAGACATTTAACTCTGAAAATTAAAAATAAATGGGATTCTTCTTTCTTATTCAAGGCAGAAATTCTGTGTGTGTGTGTGTGAGAGAGAGAGAGAGAGAGAGGGAGAGGGAGAGGGAGACAGAAAGAGAGAGAGAGAGAGTGCTTATAAAGCATGTGTGTTTTGGTTTCTTTAACTGTAAGATTTTCTTGTGGGTTATAATCATTTTTTCGTATTTTACAGACAAGTGCGCTCT
>CAAE01015122.1:659145-722348 GCA_000180735.1 Tetraodon nigroviridis
TTCCTCTCACACACACACACACACACACACACACACACGCACACACACACACGGCAAACAGCCTACCCAGTAATGAATAGCTACTGCGTCGGTTGCTCTATCTATAGCTGCACAAATTGCAAACGCTCATAAAAGGGCAAAGCATCCAACCGAAACCACCCCTGCGCGCACGTCCACCGTGCGCGTATTATAAATGGAAAAAAAGGCATGACACACCCACCAGACAACAGATACAAACAGTTCCTGCCTGCTACACAACACACCGAACGCATATCCTAGAAGTTTTGCTTATCGGCCCAGCCCCGCCCTCCCACCCAAAATGATTGAAATGTCGTGCGCGTAAACTCCCGTGCGTTGGCTGGAACTGGGTCACTTGGCCACCGGGGATTAATCTCGCTGGCCGCCTGCACCCAGCACGCACCGGGACACTGTGTTCGTGCGCTCGCTGGTGGCCCAGAATACCATCCCAGAAGATACTGGCGACCAACCGCGCGCCCTCGGCCCGATTCTGCATTTGGGACCGATCTCGCGTAATTCTTCACCAACCTGCCGTCAGAGCGCACGCACGCAAAGCGTTTCCTGTCGCTCACGCGCAACAAGAATGCAATGTGTAAACAGTAATGCATCTTCTCGCCGCAGACTCACCCAGAATATGAGGTTGAAGGCAAACATCAGGTGTTTGACGCACGTTTCTCCTCCCGACAGCGCGGCCATGGCGGTGTTGAACGTCTGGATCACACTGGCGATGGTTTTCAGAAGGTGGTCACGCCGAACAGAGCAGCCCAGCAGCGGATCAGTCCGGGCAGAATGAGGTTATTCGCAAACGCGCCGGCACTGATACGCGCGTCGTGCCGTGCGCGTCTGCGGTGGTCCGCCCCCATCTAACGGGACGCCAAAGCCAAGCTTTATTGCTCTTCAAATTCCGCTTTTGGGGGCTTAAAAAAGCTTCTGTGTCATTTCTGCGGGGATTTTAGTGGCTAATTGAAACTGTGTCTCTCAGCCCCTGCAGAAAATAAAGCCAACTGGGATGTTTACATGGACAACAGAAGGTTTCCTGCGGCAGGGCGGTGACGTCATTGTTCCAGAATAAGAAAAGCGCGTTCGCGGATATAGTGTAGCCTATGGATGAATGAACACCGTGCACGAGCATGGCATCTCACCTACAACCAGTAAGAAATGACATCCTATTATGTTATTGCAGGATTCTTGAAATTTTGACTTGATTGGACTTTTCTAATTCAGATGTTTTTCAGCCGACTGATGATGTTTCTCCTCCCTGGCAACCGGACATGCTGCAGCACCATGACCCGAGCGCTTTCAACACTGCCTTCCTTGTTTACTCATCTTTGTACTGCAAAAACTGATTAGCTGATAAGTTCAAAGCTTCCACAAAATCATCCAGCACATCACTGCTGCAAACTAAAAAGCTAGGCCTACATGTTTGTATCAAATATAATGTAAATCAATCGTAATTTCTAATATTAAAGTTGACCTTGATAAATCACCTTCACCCTGTTGGATAATAAACATGAAGGAGTGAAATAAACCATACCTTATCATATATGAACTGATAATCTTACTGAATGTGTTTTCACAGCTGCATTATTATAAGAAGACTGACTTTTGTGTGGAAGTGGCACACTGATCTTCCTACCAGCTGATATCTGGGGAATGTTTTGCCTAAGAGTGTTTATCTGTACACCTTTCCAGTGTGTGTGTGAGAAGTTAGGTTTCGCTGTGGCTTGGTCACCATTTTTACGTCTTTGGCGCCACCAGACACCAAGGGTGCGTGAGATATCTCTGCCGAGTGTTTTCCACATGAATTGTTTCGGTTGGCACCCGTACAGCTGTGTATTCACAGACTAATCACTCAGCCAGGCGATCAGAGGGCACATCCTGGTATTGTTCCACTGAGTGTGTTTAATGGTGTCGTTCTGCAGCCAGGAGGTTGTGGATCGTGTTGTGTTTTTGTGAGGCATAACCTGGAAAGGGGCGGAGTCTCTCAGGAAAGCCTGGGACAACAGGGCCGTGATCCTGTTTCTATAAAGCTGCTTGATTGAGTGTTTCTCCTCATAGCAAAGCATCACTTCTCCAGTCAGGCTTATCTGGGGCCTCAGTCTGCTGTTAGAACTGAAGAATGTAAGGTGGGAAAGGTGTAACAACGGAACTCACGGATACTGGATTGTGGTACTGGATTAAGTGAATCATGGAGGTAGGACTGAATTTGGGGTCCACACTGTAAACATAGTATTTATGACATCTACAGGGGGGTGATGTAAAATGTACTTATGTGCATTTCAGGTGTGTAAGAAGAAGTGTTTGCAAGGATTTTTGCTTCTCCTGCATCTGACAGGTATTTAGCTCTCACACTCAGTTGGCACAGATGACATATGTTGAGTTTGGTTAGATAAACGTGTGTATTTTGCAGCTCTGGTGGCCAGTATGTCGAGCAGATGCAGCCTGTTCGGACGCCACCACATTCACACCTTCGACGGGGTTTTATATGAGTTTCCTGGTGACTGCAGCTACTTGTTGGCTGGAGACTGCAAACACCGCTCCTTCACGCTGCTGGGTGGGTCACCCTGATGATGGTTGTGGTCATGAGATTGATGCATCTTCTCTGCATGACCTCCAAATAGCCTCTTTTATCTTCTCTAAAACACTCTCTATTGCTGCTATTTGTGTCCAAGTTTTAATGTGTCACCCACAGCTGATTTGGTCGGTGGCAAAAGAACTGGAGTGACCGTGTTTCTGGGGGACGCATTTGAACTCCGCCTGTCTGTAGACGGTCAGCTGTCACAGGGAGATGAAAGGTGGCATGTTTGTGAAAAACCCATTTTCTGTGCATTCCTGGAAAAATGTTTGTGGAGATGTTTGACATTTGATTCCTTATGCAGATTGTCGCTGCCACATGCGTCTCACGGCGTATTTGTAGGCACAGAGCTGGGATTCTACAAACTCTGGAGTGAGGAGTTTGGCTTCAGTGTTACCATCGATAACGCCGCCAACATCGCGCTGACTCTGACCAAACATCACGCCAACCACACCTGCGGCCTCTGTGGCAACTTCAATGCCAACTCAGCTGATGAATATACTGCTCAAGAAGGTAAGACCATGTGGGTTTTCAGTCAAAAGGTGTGAAACGGTGTGGATATATTAGATTTGTAAATGAAAGTATGCAGGGTTCGTTAGCAGCAGAACCTAGGAAATGAGTCACCAGCACAGAAACAGGAAGAAAAGCAACTCATTTCAGGAAAGGAATGCCAGAGAACCAGACATGGTAGGATAAGATTAAGGAGGTATCTGTCATCAATGTGAGTGTCTGTGTGACCTTGTATTTGCTACGAGACTTGGCTTTAATGTTGGACTTGGAACTGGGTTTTAGTTGGGGGTAAAGGTCAGGGGCTTAATTAGGATGATCAGGGGAGGAAGCAGTGTAATGTATTACATTTAGGAAAGTCCTCACAAAGAGTGTGTGTGTGTGTGTGTGTGTGTTTGTGTGTGTTTAGGATTCCTGACTGAGGACAGTTATGACTTTGCAAACTCATGGGCCGTGAAAGGAGCTGACCAGTTTTGCCAGCGCGTATCAAATCGCGGCTTAGCTTGCAACAGCTCAAAAGACTCTTCAGTGGTGAGTAGACCACTTATGTGCATGCACACACACACAATTTTCATTTTAATTTTCCCATGTGTGTTTCATTGTAGATCATGTCCGGGTGTAGCAAGCTGCAGATGTCCAGCGTTTTCCTCCACTGCGCTCATCTGGTCTCTCCTGAGGCCTTTCTGTTGCTGTGCCAGCAAGAAGTGTGCCACTGTGACCAGAAAGGCGGCGAAGACTGTTACTGTCCGTTCCTGCTGGAGTTTGCTCGTACATGCCACGCACATGGCATACTTCTCCATGGATGGCAAGAGGAAAGCCAGTGCTGTAAGCTAACTGAATGGCAAAAGCAGCTGTATTTTAATTTTAATAGCTTAATTAGATGTAAGAAATGTCCTACTTAGTCCCCAAGTGTCCAATTGGGATGCAGTACAGCGAATGCACCAAGTCCTGCTCCACAACCTGCCACAGTCTCAATATTCAGGAGGTCTGTAAAGAAGACTGTGTGGACGGCTGCAGATGCCCTGGTAAACTCGCACCGGTTGCGTCTTGACCTCTCTGTTACTCTGGTTCTTGCCGTGACGCCTGTGTTTTTTTCAGTGGGTAAAGTTTTGGACGGTACCCGCTGTGTGGAGGTTTCCCAGTGTTCCTGTGTGCACATGGGCAGACATTTCCTATCAGGATCCACCATCTCTCAGGACTGCAACACCTGGTAGAGATCACAAAGATGGGTATAAAAGCACAAACTCTTGGCTCCCGCTGACTAAACTGTTACTTTCCTGCAGCGTGTGTCGCCATGGCTCCTGGGAATGCACCAATGAAGGCTGTCCTGGTGAATGAAATGAACAGCATTATTCAAAGTTGCCCAGAAACAATCAAGCCCTAAATGCTCCTATTTACTGTTTTGTATTTGCTCCCTGTGTTCAGGCGAGTGTTTGGTGGTTGGCCAGTCTCACTTCAAGACTTTTGACAGCAAGTTTTTCACCTTCACTGGTCGCTGCCATTACCTGCTGGCAAGAGACTGTGCAGATAATAGCTTTTCCGTCATTATCGAGAATGTGCAGGTAACCGATCCTCATTAAAAATATCTTGTGTTTGTTCGCTTCCTTTTTTTTCCTCACTGTTTGGGATTTGGCTGTTTTGTTTTAGTGTGCAGATGACGAAGATGCCGTGTGCACGCGCTCAGTAACACTCAGCCTGCCTATTCTGGAGGACATGACAATAAAACTGAAGCATGGAGGAGTGGTCGCCGTCAATAACATGGACATCCAGACGCCAATGCACCATGGTTTGCTAATGCTATTAATAATAAAAGTCATATAAAAATAACTAAAGATGAATTAAATATATTCCTCTCCGCGACACCACTGGGTATAAAGCGGGTAGGATAATGGATGGATGGATAAATATGTTACTTCACCATCACTGTGCTGCAGAAAAAAAATCTGCTTCTCCGTATTCACTGTTTTCTTTCTGTGCATGTGTGTGCAACTCCACAGGTCACCTGCACATCCAAAGGTCCCTTCAGTCTGTTCATGTTAGGTTTGGAGATGACCTCCGCCTACACTGGAATGGGCGTGGCCGTGTACTATTAAAGGTTGGAATGAATTAAATATTTATTTCAAAGGTGTAGTTTTAGCAATGATACCTATGTACACGCAGCACTGACATTTTTGCGTCATCTCAGCTGGGACCACAATGGGCAGGGAAGACCTGCGGTCTCTGTGGCAACTACAACGGTAACCAAGGTGATGACTTCTTGTCTGGGTCTGGCCTGGTTGAGGCTGGTCCTCAGTCTTTCGGCCAGTCATGGAGGATCAATGGCGACTGTGAATCCAGCCATAAATACGGGACTGACCCATGTGCCGTCAACCCTAAAAGAGGTTAACTTACGAATACAGCACCATCTTCACCATCAAGTCTGAACTGGGAAATGAAAATACTCAAACAGTATTTGAGCAAATTACCCCGGTAATGTCTGATTTTCCATGTCTTTCAGTGCGTTTTGCAGAAGAGGCGTGTTCAGTGATCTTGTCGGATGTGTTCTCCGCATGTCACTTCTTGGTGAACCCTGGGCCGTTCCAGCGGTTCTGTCGTTACGACGTGTGTGCGTGTGCGGACAGCGAGGAGTGCCTCTGCTCCGCTCTGTCTGCATACGCATCGGCCTGTGCTGCCAGAGGAGTGCTACTCAGCTGGAGGTCCCACTCACTCTGTGGTAACCCTGCATGACAACATTTCCATCTGACCACACACAAACACAGCACATAAACATTACCGTAATCTGTGCTACTTCACACACTATAGTAGAGGAAATCACAAGTAGGTCATATAAATTTACCGTATTGCCCCACTAAGCTACTGGAGCCACCTGTAACCCTCTGCTGGTTTGATGTTTCTCAGAGATGGAGTGCACTGGAGGTCAGGTGTATGAAACCTGCGGGAGTGTGTGTGAAAGAACTTGTCGCTCTTTGTCCGGGGTGGAACCTGAATGTAATGGGGAGAAGGCGTGCGAGGAGGGCTGCTTCTGTCCTGCAGGAAAATACCTCAGTGACTCTGGGGAATGTGTGGCAGCTGAGCTGTGCACCTGCTTGCACGACGGACAGCTCTACCAGCCTAATGACGTCTACGCGGATCACAACAGCATCTGGTCAGTGACTGTGGAGCTCTGGAGCATCCAAGACAATTTTCATGTGTGCATGAAGTTTAATCCTTCCCTTTTACCTGTCAATTTAGCTACTGTGAGAAGGGTGCCATGCACTGCAGCTCACCTGAAACGAGCTCTTCACTGTCTGACCTCTTCTATGATGATGACTTCCCACTGTCCAGAGGTACAATGTGAGCAGCTGTTCAGTTTGACATTTTCCTGCAGCGACAGATGATTTTGTGTTTGCAGTGCGAAGGTCAGTGCAGTGTGCGCCCGGGCTTATCCGTTTGAACTGTGACACTGGAGAAAACGGTATTGAATGTGCCAGAACGTGTCAGAATCTGGATCTGCCCTGTGTCACTACTGCCTGCATCCCTGGCTGCCTATGCCCTCCTGGCACAGTAGGTGGTCTGTTGTTTCTGTGCATGTGTGCTGAAAGAAACGGGCCGCAGCAGCTTCTAAAAAATCAACATGCTGTCTGATTCATTTCAGGTTCGTTACCGCAAAAACTGCATCGCGCCTGAACAGTGTCCATGTTTCCATAACAACAGGCCATATGCATCAGGACAGACTATATCAGTAGACTGCAACACTTGGTACAAAACTCTTTCCACACCCTTGGATGTAAAGGAAACAACTGCAACCTGCTTGTGTTGACAGGCTATGTTCTTTTTAGTGTGTGTGAGAACAGAAGGTGGCGCTGCACAGAGAAACTGTGTGATGGCGTGTGCCGAACTTTAGGAGAGGGCCACTACATCAGCTTTGATGGCCTCAAATATTCCTTCCCTGGCCCCTGCCAGTATGTCCTGGTCCAGGTAAGAACTTTGACTTATATGTACAACTGGTGTCAAAAGGGGGAAGAAAAATAATGTGGTGTATTTTTTTTAATCTCAAATTTATATCAGATATAAATAAACAGCGTTCAAAGCACTTCATATCTAGCTGTGTCCTAAGTGTCTGAGTTTTCATGTAAAGAGTTGGTTTAAAAATTTGACTAATACATGAAGGTGGTGAATTTTCTTTTTTTTAAAGCTCTCTATCATTTCATGTTCATCTTCTAACATTTATCCTGACTGAACTTTCCTACATTGACAGGACATGTGTAACGGGGAGGAGGGCTCCTTCAGGGTGCTGGTGGAGAATGAGCCCTGTGGCCTTGTAGGGCGACGTTGTAAAAAAGCTGTCACAATCTTCTACCAGGGAGGCGTAATTGTAATGCGGGATGGAGAGGTAAGATCAAGTCATCACCGAAAAGAATTGTCACAGATGGACCTTGTGCAAATATGTGAAGTCTTTTTTTTTTGCAACTGATTTGTGCACTACAACCTGCACTACGCAGGTTATAATATCAAAGGTTTTCAATATCTTCTCTTTCTGGTTTGCAGGTGAAAATGAAGAAGCCCGTGATGCAAGAATCCCAGGTGGAGATCATACGATCTGGTCAGTTTTACACACTGCTGCTGGGAAAACAAATCTCTATCAGCTGGGACAAGGGAACTCGACTGCTGGTTCACATCTCCAGCACATACAGGGTACAAATTTATTCCTGCATTAGTTTAGACGCTAATGGTGCTCATTTGTTGCATTTTAAATATATATATATATATATATTTCTAAATCAAACAGGGACGGGTGTGCGGCCTGTGCGGTAACTTTGATGGGAATGTCAACAACGATTTGATGAGCAGCAACAACCAGCTGGAGGTGGACTCCTTACACTTTGGAAACTCCTGGAAAGTTGTTCCCAGCTGTGCTGATGTCACACAGGTATCATCTGGGCTGAAAGTGAAGGACTGGTAGATCTAGAGCATGAAGCACCATTTTAAGTAATCAAAAACATGCATGGCTCTGATAAACGTCACCATGTTTATGTAGGTACAAGAACCGTGCAGTCAGAACATTGCCAAGTTGGTAACAGTGGAACAGTCTTGTCGTGTCATCCTCAGTTCTCTTTTTAAAGAGTGTAACAGCGAGGTGAGCGTAATAACAGAACATTAATGCTGGTTGTTAACTGGCATCAGTTGTATTGTTTGTTTATGATTAATTCATCTTTTTTTTTACGTTTTTCTATCCGGCCTCAGGTGGATGCAGAGCCATATATGGACATGTGTGTGGAGGCAGCCTGTTCGTGTTCATCGGTGGACGATTGTGCATGTTTCTGTGACGTCATTGCTGCATATGCTCAGGTCTGCTCAGAAAAGGGTGTGACCATCAGCTGGAGGTCCAATGATCTTTGCCGTGAGTTCTCCAAAAATCCACCACCATTTTGCACACTTATTAAAATTCAATAATTCCACTCTAATTTTTTTAGCCATGAGCTGTGAAGAGATGAATCCAAAGAATTCAGTCTCAGGGGAGGAGCTATGCCAGTGGAGGTATAATACCTGTGGCCCTGCCTGCCCAATCACCTGCCAGCACCCAAATCCCCTCCACTGTTCACTGTCATGTGTGGAAGGTTGCCATGCCTACTGTCCCCCAGGTGCCAAAATACTTTCCATACATCAAGTGCATGGGTATGGGTATATTATTTTTTATAATTTTTTTTTTAATTATTTTGTTATTTTGAAGGCCAACTACTGGATGAGGTAGCCATGCGTTGTGTGAACCCATCAGACTGTAAGGTGTGTGTTCATGAGGGTCAGAGAATCTCACATGGCAACAAAGTCATTCTGAACCGTGATGATCCCGAACACTGCAAAATATGGTACTAGTGCATCACACACTTGCTGTGGCTTTATCTGTTCACAGTCCTCCTCCACTGTACAAAATATAAGACCTTGTCTTCATCTTTTGAAGCCACTGTGACAACAACACCCTGAGCTGTGAGGTTTGCACCTCCCTGGACATGTTCACTACTCCAGCACCAATCCCTACCTACGCCACCTTTACGACTTCACCCTTCACCACGCTTGTGCCCGAGGGCTTGTGTGACCGAGCTATGGATCTTGCATTCCTGTTGGATGGTTCTGAAGCCCTGAGCGAAGATGAATTTCGAACAACAAAAGACTTCATCCTTGCGGTGATTGAACGATTTCGCATGGGCTCAGCTCACACTAGAGCGACGGTGCTGCTTTACCACTCTGGAGTTAAAACATATGACCTACAGGTAAAAGAACATGTTATGTATGTGTAGTTGAGGAATGCAGCTTCAGGAAACTTTCTCATAGTAAAGATCTTTTCCTAATTTTCTGTTTTTTACTCATTCAGGTTCAGAAGTGGCTGTTTAAAAAGAGTGTTAATGAGCTACATTACACTGGAGGAGATGCAGCCTTCTTGGATGAAGCTATCAAGTATCTGGTCATCAACATCTATGACAAAAATAAGCGGGAAAACTCAGGCCGCGTTGCCATCATCTTGACTGCGAGCGCCAACCCTCGTTCAGTTCGTGGGATCATCAGGATGCTAAAAAAGAAAGACATCACAACCCTTACGGTGGCAATGGGTCCTGGGATAAACATGAAGCAGATTAATGACATCACCAATGTCAGCCCAGACAACAGGGCCTATGTGCTTGGCAGCGTGGGGGAGCTGAATGACCATCTGTTAGGTTTAACAGATTACCTCTGCACCTTGGGAATGGAACCGGAGGTACCAAAACCTACGCTGCCATTCTCTCCTTTGGGTAAAAAACCACCGAGGATTACCACCACAACCTTGAGTCCTGGTCTGGAGCCAAACCCCACCTCACCTACCGGCCTGTCTCCGGCAACCACATCCTCCAGCTTACCTACCAAAGAGGTGACATTTATCATAGAGGGCTCTAAATCTGTCGGGGAGGTCAACTTCAACCAGACCCTCACCTTCTTGGAAGAAGTTATCTCACAGCTGACAGAGAAGGAGCAGGTGATTCGTATTACTGTAATCCAGTACTCTACTACAGTCACCGTGGAGATTAGTCGGTGGGAGCTGAGGCAGCAGAGAGCGCTGCTGTTGCAGCGTCTGAGGGAGATTCGTTGGATGGGTGGCAGTAAAACAAACACAGGAGCCGCGGTCAAGACGTTTCAGGAAATGTCCACAAGCCAGCAGTCAGGTAGACCCACACCTCCTCAGCTGGCCTTCCTCATCACGGAAAATCCACCCACTGACACGGTGATGCGCCCTACAAGTACACAAACGCACGTTTATCCCATCGGCGTGGGGCCAAAAGTGCAAGAGGGTGACTTGTTTCCGTTCAGTTCTCCCCACCGCCCGCTGATGGCGGCTGACTACAACCATTTGTGGACCCTGGTCCACCGAGTGGTGAACATCACTCACTCAACAGTCATGCCCCGTTCACCCACTCTGCCACCACTGGTCGTCCCAACACTCTCCACCCTGCCATCCTCAGGTGAAAAACTCATTTCGGTCCGTCAGCTAACACACAGTTCCTCATTCTGTATTTATTTGGGAATTCTTTGCACAGTGCCTTGTAAGAAGCCCATGGACATTATGTTCCTGCTGAGGGCCGGAGACCAGCTTGAGGACATGAAAACCTTCGTCAAAGCCTTCATCAACATGGCTGACATAGGTATGTGGTTAACTGTTTTTCCTCAACACCATAAGATTGTTTTTAGCCTCCTCTACTTTTCTGTGCTAATATTACCCATTGATAATGTTTCCAGGGGCTAATGGCATTCAGGTGAGTGTGGTTCAGTATGGTGCCACCAACTCCCAAGAGGTCACATGGAAGGATGAACAGACAAAGCCTAACCTCCTGAACTTGGTGGAGCGCATTCCGAGAAGGACTGCCGCTGCCCCTGCGCTAGGTATGGGACACACCAGCAAACGCATCCGCTCACAACAATGCAGACATGTGCTGCCTGACTGCTCTGCACATTTGCAGGTTCAGCTCTGCGGTTCGCCGTGCAGACGGCCACTTCATCAGTCAGCGGAGGAAGAGTCGGTGTGTCTAAGGCTGTGGTGATGCTGGTGACTGACACATCTACTGATGATGTCAAAGAGGCAGCGAATGCAGCGCTAGCAGCAGGTAAAATACACAGTTAACATTAGATCAATATGCAAAATATCCCTCCGATGTGATTTCACTGTTGGGAAATCTCATTTTCTTGAAGGTGTGTTAGTTTTCCCCATTGGGGTGGGAGCAAACTATGACAGGAATGAGCTGACGGTGCTCGGCCACCATCGCAATCAAGACAACACGCTACACCTGAACAGCATGGATCAACTACTGATGTTGTTGAGTCTGGACCACAGTTATATAGAGAGAATATGCAGAGGTGCGTACAAACCTCATGTACACAAAGATTTGTCTGTCTAGGTAACAGAATTAAAAAAGATATCTTTCATGTTTCAGCTGGGCCAGCAGTGTGCATTGATGATGACGGGAACGAGAGGAAGGTGAGGAAACCTGCAACAGCGGCAGCACATTACCAACGCGTGTCACAGCCGTTCATGTGTAGCGTTAATGTGTTTCAGCCCGGGGACACCTGGCTGCTGGAGGACGGCTGCCACTCTGTCCTGTGCCACCCCAGTGGAGCAGTGACTGTTCAGACCCGCAAGGTCAGCTGTGACACACAGGAGCTGCCGTCCTGCAGCAACAACATGCCGCCTGTCAGAGTTCAGGACACCTGTAACTGCCGCTGGGAATGTCCGTGTAAGTACGTCACAAGGTTTACACAGGTCCTCAGCTCAGTTCCCACCTGGGTGGGTAACAAAGAACCCTTTGCCTCCTGTTCGTATCTGTGGCACCTGCATCTCTGATGGCTTGATTGATACTCTCTTTCTTCTCACTGTGTTGACAGGCATGTGTATGGGCAGCTCCACCAATCATGTAGTGAGGTTTGATGGTTTGGCACTCAGGCTGGATAGGGAGGGTTTGTGTACCTACACACTTCTGACTGTCAGCAGAGGCCTCAGTCAGGGGTCAGAGGTCAAACTTCACAACGGACCTTGTCAGCTTTCAAATAATTACAACCGGGTTTGCATGAAAGCCATAGAGGTGAACCACGGGCCGCACAGGCTGCTGCTGAAGGACGATGTGACGGTAAGGTTTGTTTTTTGTGCATCGGCACTCCTGCAGTGAACTTCTAAGTAACTCTGGATGCGGTGGATGGCGCAGGCAACCATTAATGGAGAAGAAATCGCACTGCCGTGGCGGTACGCAGGTCTAGAGCTGGTGTGTTATGGAGGAGTGATGCTGCTGCTCAAGGCTGAGCAGGACTACGTCCTGAGTTTCACACCACAGAGCAATGAGTTCACCATCACCGTGCCCAGCTCTGCCAACCTGGGCCACACTGCAGGGCTTTGCGGTAAGACGTTGTAGCAGAATATTCCAGATCATCTTCATGTCTCAGCTCAGTACCTTTCCTCCAACATCGGTTGCCTCCCATCATCTTTCACTCAGGTGCCTGCGGTGAGGATAAACTCAATGTCCTTTCTTTACGTAACGGCAGCACAACCACAGACCAGCCTGGCTTTGTCTCAGACTGGGCTGACGATAAAGATGGCTTAACGTGCGTATCGACCAAGAAGGCAGTGTGTGCTGCTGGGGCAGCCATGGGATGTCAGGCCCTTCGCTCTGAGGTTTTCGAACCGTGCCACGCGCACATACCTGTCCAGGTGTTCCTCGCCAAGTGTGAGGAGCAGGCGTGCGAGCAGTCAGACGTGTGCGAGCTTATTTCTGCCTATGCCCGCCTCTGTAGGGAAAGACATGTGTGCATTGACTGGAGGAGCCCCCACCTCTGCCGTAAGTCAGGTTTTAGTGCCGGTCTTTCGGTACACAGGCAAACAAAACAAAACTGAACTTTTGCTGGCTCTGTTTGATATAGCGTTACAGTGTCCCACCTCCATGGAGTATGATGCGTGTCGCACAGGGTGCGTAGAGGACTGCAGTACCAGACAGGCGTTGCCAGGCGACTGGTTGGTTGCCAGGGGTAACCAGTCAGCATGTATGGACACACCCACAGAGGGTTGTTTCTGTACTGGAGGTACTGTTTTGCATCATGGACGTTGTGTGTCACCTGAGGCATGCAGGCAGTGTGTGGATCAACAGGGGCACACATACGCGGTGAGACACATATAAACACAACAAGTGGGGTAATATATCAGAATCAAGCTTTTATTAAAGAAAAACAACACTTTCTTAGAGACTTAGATGGCCCTATTTCAGTATGCTGCGACTGCCCTCTTGTGTTGATTTTTTCAAATATGGCAGGCTAATAAAATGGCCGTGGTTTGTCTTGTTTGCTCAGTACATGCAGAGCTGGGTGCCAAAGGAGAACCCGTGCTTGATTTGTATGTGCTTGGACCAGCAACACATCAATTGCACAGCCCGACCCTGCAATGACATTAAAGGCAAGCTTGTTTTTGTGCTCTTTTATTTGCTGAAGTTTTGCCGAAGTGATTCTGTTGCCAGTCTTATATTGTAGCTGTACATCAAACTCGTAAAGCATTTGCTCTACCTGTGTGCAGCTCCTGTGTGTGGCCCCTGCGAAGTCCTGAGGGAGAAAAGAGATTCAAAGTGCTGTCCGGAGTATGAGTGTGGTACGTAGCAGCATTACTTTACTCAGAAACATTGTTGCAAAAAATACACATAAGATAATAAAGTGACCATTCAACCTGGCTGCATTTATGAGTAATATCTACGCAACTTTTCAGTGTGTGATCAGGTGAACTGTGAACTGCCTGAAGCACCTCATTGTGAAGATGGTCAGACTGTTGTTCTGAAAAACCCAGGACAATGTCAGCCTGTTCATGAGTGTGGTACGACATTTCAAATGTTTTCTCTGTGATATTTGAGCTTCGTACATGCAGACAAACATGGAGATAGTGCGAGAGAGAGACTGTGCAGACATGAGGTTTCTTACATTCTTTTTTTTCCTACAATAGTCTGCAAAAAAGAGGAGTGTCCCCCTCAGGCTCTGTCTGATTGCCCTGCACATCGCCTGTTGTCCGTGAAAAAGACAAAGTGCTGCGATGTGCTTGAATGTGTATGTAACTGTCAGAACTCCAGCCAATCCTGTGCTGCTGGTTTCATCACAACCTCCAGTACTAATGACTGCGGCTGCACGGAAACATCCTGCCTGCCAGACAACGTGAGTGTGTTTGCGGATCTATCATTTTTTTACCTTTCAAATAGTCTCAGTAACCTCAAACTTGGCTTTTTTTGTCTGAAGGTTTGCGTGGTGGGTGTTATGGTTCACCCAGTAGGAAGCACATGGGAGGAAGGGTGTGAGAAATGCAGCTGCACCCAGCTGAAGGACAAAAACACGTCCCTACACTTGGCTCAGTGTACCCCACCCGTGTGTGATCGGACGTGCCCTCTGGTTAGACACAGAAAATGGCAAACATTAACTTTTGAGTCAGACCTTTATAACCATTGTGACTAATTCTAAATTCCAGGGCTCTACATACACTCAGTTAAATGGAGAGTGCTGTGGGAAGTGCAAACCAACCAGTTGTGTGGAGTCAAAGGGCGAGATGCGAGGGGACTCACTGACGGGTGCAAAATTCAGACGTGTATGTGTGGAAATAGCTGAATACGATAACTATGATAAACCTAAAGTCTCTTTCCTCTTTGGTTTTGAAATATTAAGCATTTTCAATGAGAAAATAGGTTTTTAATTTATTTTTGGCCTTTTAAATATTTCTTTGTTTTGTTTGTTTGTTTTCGTGTTGATTCTTCTTTTACTTGTCACTTGTTTCATTTAAAGACTTGTCTTTTTTTCCAGGTTGGAGAGGTGTGGCGGTCTCCACTTGATAAATGTGTATTGCAGCAGTGCGTAAAAGTAAATGATGAGCTGTTCATCTCTGCAACAAACGTCAGCTGCCCCCCTGTGGAGACTCAGTCGTGCCCACTGGGAACAGAGCTACGCTGTGACATGCAGGACTGCTGTCCATGGTGTCACTGCGGTAAACACACATATAAGATTAACAACAACACAAAAACGCAACTTCCCTCTTTAGCGTCGGTTGGTCGTCTTTTGCAGTGTTGTACTTAGACCACTAGGTGGCGCCATCCCACCACAATTTTACTAATGCCGCCTGTCTCGACGTCACTATTTGTATGATAGACTGATGAATTTCCATAAAAAACGTGCTTTTCTCCCTGCAGCTCACTTGGATGCCTGTGTCCTCAACAACACTTTGATAGGAGTAGGTCTGGCAGCAAGGCAGCCTTATTTACACACCTTTCCATATTAAAAAAAAAAAAAAGTTTTAACTGCTTTGTCTTGTGTGTGTTTGCACAGGCTGGGGAGAGGTTTATAATCGATGTGTGCACACACTGCGAGTGTCTTGTGGTAGACGGTGCTGTGAGAGAATATAAACTGTCTTGCAAGAAAATCAATTGTCCCACCTGCCCACTGGTAACTACTAAGACAATGTATAATGGCATCCCATGTAAAACTTGGTTTTCTACTAATTAAACATGTTTTCAGGGATACACCCTTCAGAAGGAGGAAGATGCTTGCTGTGGTCGCTGTGTTCCCACAGCCTGCTTCATTAAAAAACCTGATGGGAATCAAATCAGTGTACAGGCAAGCAAGAGAAACTCAGAAAAACAGATGCTTAAATATCCTAATTATTTACACATCCTTAGCATACCTGTAGCTGCTTTTTTATTATAAGATGTACTGTACAGTAAATTTGACTCAAATTCACTGTAAAATATACGTGAAGTCTTATGTCATGCTTTGGAACTACTAAGATGTTCCTAATTTCTTGTGTTTAAAATATTTTCCTGGCACTCATTAGAATTTTTGACCTGATTACAGATTTTCTGGGGAAGGACAGTCATGAGTTTGTCCCGGTGTGCTTTCCTCCTGCAGGTGAACGCCACTCTGGAAGAGGGCTGCTCCGCGTACGCCTGCCGTGTGAACAGGAAGGGCGATCTTGTGCTGGAGGCCAAAGTGACCACCTGTCCTCCGCTTGACCGCCAAGCCTGCCTGGACCAGGGGGTATGGCTGCTATCCTAACTGCCCTCCAACCTCTCTGCAACTCCCATCGCTGAAAATCGTTCTCTTTATTTGACTTTCAGGGAAAATTAAGTAAGATTGGAACAACTTGCTGTGAGATGTGTAAGTTTTGACCTCTGAACTCCAAATCGGTGCAACTGCAATAGAGTCTGATTGAAGAGTGTGTGTGTGTGTGCAGGTTCGGAGCCGGAGTGTCGGACTACGGTGGGAACGCTCAACTACATCAAAGTGGATGACTGTCGGTCAGAAAACCAGATAAAACTGCACTACTGTGAGGTGTGTGGACGAGCCTTTCAGCAGAGTCACAACAGCCGTCGGCGTCATAACAACGCGTCTGTCTGTCTGTCTGTCTGTCTGTCAGGGCAAATGTCGCAGTAAGTCCATCTACTCCCTGGAAAAGGCTGCTGTGGAGCAACAGTGTGTGTGCTGCTCTGCCGTGAAGACAGAACCCCTCAGCGTTGCCATCCTGTGCTCCAACGGCACACGTGCACACCACACGGTCCTGTCTGTCACGGAGTGTGACTGTCTGTCCAGACAGTGCATGTAAAGAGAAAGACAGGCGGTGTATAGCCAAGGGAAGTATTGCATATCCATATAAATCAGCCATAACAAAATATAACTCCAGCTTGTGCCTTTCCATAAACAATACATTTTGTCTGTGTTTAGTTTTTTTCTTATTATGCTTTCAGAAGTTTAGTTTTTGAAATTCAGAAAGCCAATACTCTGAATTACTACATCAAAATAGACGCTCCTTCCGAAATATATGCAACATTTATGTAGATAAACTCAATCCTGATATTTTTTTTTACAGCTGCACTGAACTTTGTCGCCCTTTTAAATATTTTCACTATTCCAGAGATGCTGCAAAACAAAATATCATTGTGTTGTGTCCAATGACAATAAAGCTGCTTCTTCCTGACTTCACTTCTATGGCTAATCTTTCTATTTCGGGACCTCCTGGTTGGTCCGGAGATGATGAAGAATATCTGCTCTGTGCACACCGGACCCACGCGGGCTTCCCGCACCCGTCCCGCAGCCATCATCACACCTTCTCTCCCTCCGCTCCATGAAACTGTCAGGGAATTAGCCGCCTCGTGGGCGCGCGCGCTAAGCCAGGGGTTCCGGGAGCGCGCGCGGATTGTCCACCATCTCAGCCCCTGGCTTGGCTGTGTGCCTCGCGCCTCTTGTCATCTGTCTCCATAGAGAAGAGCTGATCCTGCACGAGCCCTGGTGAGTCCACTCTCACTGCTTTTCCTCCCTTTTTTTCCCCCCTCGAGCTAAAAAGTTGCGCGCCTGACCTCCATCACCTCCGCCGCGCTGTTCGGTCGCTCCGCGTGGGCGCCTGACGCTTTCTCGTTGTATTATTACACTCGTTTGCTCAAAACCACAGTTTCATAAACAAATCTTTTGCTGATTTATTTCCCCTGCGAAGATCAGCACGTTTTCTGCGTTCAATTATTTGATCAATCAGTCGATTGTTCAATCAATAAATCGAACGCGTGGCTTCATGGGGCGCTCAGATGATTAATAACTGAGAAATGTAAGTTAAGAAAAAAGTTACTCGACGCGAGAGCTAAAATATGTTGGAGTGTGATATCAGATTTAGAAATATCATCATAATTAATGGCAGCTGCGATTCCAAACCAAAGTTGCCTTTAAGATCCTCCATTCTCTGCGGAACCAGTAACAGGCTGGGTTGACGTCTGTTTTTCCTGTTACGCCATCAGAATGGGGAAAGCACTGTTAAAATTAGCGATGTGTAATCTGCTGTGTCCCAGCAGAGTATTAGAAGGGCCACGCGTGAACTCTGCTCTGCCGAGGTCAACGAGGGGCCGCGGACCCTCTGACTCACGGCCGTCAGCGCTTTTACGCGCGTCTAAACCTCCACACAGGTGACGCGGAGACGTCATTCCCTCCGGTAAACACAAACACAGTGTCAGAAATGTTCCAATATTAGAAACTGTTTGACTTTTTTTTTATTTCTGGAATTTTGGGAGTAGGGTGAAGTGAACCTGAACCTGAACAGAATCAGGCTTCTTTTCCCCCAAAAGGTCACATTTGATAAGATTCGTTAATGAGAAACACCTGTGTGTCGTTCCAGTCACTGTTCATGCACCAATAGTAATTTACCCGGTTGGATAATGTAAACACTATGTGATGTTTACCTCATTGTTGTGTCAGCAAGCTGGTTGAGGCAGGGATTATCGTGGCTGTGTTTGCATGAGTGAGGGGATTGACTGCTGAGGCCGAAGTGTTCCCAGTAGCCATGTTTGCGCGGCTGCAGGGTCTCACCTGTCATTTCGTCCATCGTCCCTGCTCACCTGTTGCAGAACATAAAGATGAGGAGCCGATGGCAGGTTTGGACCGACTCCCCCACCCTCTCGGGACCCTCCACCTCTAACATTGCTTTTTGAGGGCTCTGCTGTCAGGGAAAAAACAAATGCGTGGCTGCTGATAACGCAGACTTTTGGCCTGGGCCCTAAAGCCAGAGGATGCATTTGCACTTCCACTCGTGTGAGATTTAGCATCTCAGCTGCTCTCTAACATTTTATCCAAAGAATGAGCCCAGTGACCAAATTACCCCAACAGATTGTAAACGGTGCTGCTTGGATTGCGGCAGGCTTAATCTGAGCCTACAGTTTCATTTGGGTGAAAAAGAGCCGGCGGAGCTTAACTTTGGCTTATGAGTCTAAAACAGTTACTGCTATTTGATTTTACTAAACACGATATCTGTATGATTCCAACCATTAAAAGCAGATGGTATGGATACAGCTCCCAGGATGGGTTCTGGTGGGGAACAAATACTTGTGGCGACTGGTGTTTTTTCTTTTTCTTGCCGTCAGGGATGAAACGGAAAAGACCTCGTCCCTGTCAGCGTAGAGATGAGTGAGTCGTCGACCCTTCGCTCGGCGAAGCTTGTTTCACTGGCTCGATCGCTGTCTGGGCTTGGGTTTGATGCCACCAACGGAGGCCTCGCCAATCCTGATCCCAATCCCAGTCCAGACAACGATGAGCCCCCACCTCCGGTACGTGGTTTTCTGAACGCAATCGTATCTGCTTTCCAGTAAATCTCTGTGAATTCTCTGATTATTTCCACGCCTTGGTGTGTGTTTTAGGAGGCTGGCATCGATCTGGGACCTGGGCTCTTTTTCTCTGACGGCAGGAGAAAAGTGGATTACATCCTCTGTTACAAATCCAAAGAAAGACGGGCCTTCAAGCACCGTCTGTCCATTTCATCCAACGGGGGGATACCGCTTCAGAGCCTGGGCCGATGGGAGGCGGAGGGAGAGACGGTGGAGGCAGGTGGACCCGCAGGAGACATAGAGGACTCGAAGCTGACGGAGGAGGAAAAGGCTTTAATGAGGGAGGATTTCGAAGCCGGTCTGGTTGAAGCCGGACTGCAGATCGAGCGCGACAAAGAGGTGCGCGTGTCTTTTCTGCTGTGTTTTTGCTCAGGATTCTTCCTGCGTAGTAAACTCTGATAGACGTTTATGGGTCAGAGCACAAATCCTGCGATTGGCAGGCAGGTGGAGGATAAGACTCAGACTGGCTCTGGAAGCTGCGCTCCAATTAAAAAGAGGACTCATTCAAATTTCTGTCGCATGTTACCGAAGGCTGCAGCCATCATGGCGGGTTTGCTGCCTTTGGCTCCAGAATGTGTTTGCGTTTTGGTGCACGTCACTGTGTCTTTGCATGTGCGATAACTGCGATGCTGTTTGGTTTAAGATTGGGACCAGTGAGCAAAGGAGTGAATCTGAATGTAGGATTTCAGGTTGGGGTGTTGAGCAGAAGCTGCTTTTCTGCTCCTTTGAAGAACCCAGTATGATGCTGCTCGTATTCTTAGGATCTATTACAGCGCAACTATACAAAATGCAAAGAAACCACAATGCTCTGGAGAAATTTACAGAATATTAGCATTAATTTTACAGGTTTTTACAGGTTTGTTCAAAACAACAATCAGGGCCAAACGTGAGAAAACGCAGCTGACGAATCAATCAGTCTGACCACCTGGACCTGTTGTCACAACATGAAACATGTTGTTGCTGCGAACTCTGTGTATCCTGACTTCGCATTTATTTGTGTTGTGATGTGTGTGTGTGTTCAGAGGCCAAATGGCATCAGGTTTATTCGTCTGCACATCCCGTGGCCAATACTCAGTCGGGAGGCAGAGCTTCAGAAAATAAAGGTTGCTGTGAAAAAGGTTAGCAGATCCATCCTGGCAAAATGCTTAACATTTCTATTTTACTTTGATGGTACTTTTCAAAGTCATAGAATCTACACTAACACACACGTGGAGAGGTCCATAGAATCCCTCTGTGTTTCCTTGGTGCAGAAGTGTGAGCTGCGGAAGCGGACGGGCATCGCTGGCCTGTGGGATTCCTTCGTAACCAAAGTCAACACCCCGTTCCAGCCCGACACCCCCGACTTTGACACCCACAAAGACTCCGAGACCCGCATCCATTTCAAAACCCTCAAACACCCATTTATCAGAGATAAGCTCCATCTGTGAGTGTCTGCTTTCGCTCTTTATCTCTCACACACACACACACACACACATCGGGTGACACCAGTAATCTTTTGGAAAAAAAAAAAACTCGAGGGCTGGAATTTATGGACTACTTAAATTCAGTCCACATTTTTTTAGTCCTAAAAACAAAAATGCAATTGTCATTTTTTTCAGGTATGACATCAAATCTACAGAAACCTTATTTGACAATGCAACACGCAGCAGAATCGTAAGTCCAGTGCATCTGAACTGTGCTGTGTGTTCTGCTCTGCCCTCCGTCTTCCAGCCGGTGAACTCTTCTGTCTTTGTCCTTCCAGGTGGCTGAGATTATTTCACGCACTTCCTGCAGACAACCTTACCAAACAACAGGTGAGCTTCAACTCACTTTTTCAGCGTCTCATTGGTTTCAAACCCATGAAGTTTTCGTTTCTGATTAGGGTTCTGACCGGATGACTAAATGTCGCCACCTGAACATGGTCTGACTCTGTGTTTTCTGTGTCAAAAGGAATCAACTCATTAATAGCTCGGCGTGTTTATGATTCTGCCTTCCCTCTGCATGATGTGAGTATAACAAAAAATTGCAACTTTAAAAACCTAATTGTATTATGGCATTTTTTTTTTTTTTATCTATTTTTTTCAGGGGTCGTTCACGAGGAGAGGACGGAAAGATCAGCGAAATGACAGACAGGTGAGTTGAGCAGGGGAGTCGGTAAAAAAGTGAGCTTATGTAGCTTGGCGCTGCTTTGCGGGTGGCAGCTTGGTGCTCAGCTTAATATCATTAGCTTAATACATCAGAATATCTGGCTGTGTTGTTGCATACTTAAACCTTGCATTCTGGGTAATGTAGGCTGAAGACATGAATCTTTAAACATGTGATTGTTTTTACATGTATTGCCTTTTTTTGCTGAATTAGATTATGCCCGGTCAAATCTACTTGTTTGTATCATCGTTACACAAGCCTCGCTCATTTCTAAGTACATATTTTACTACATTTGTCCCTGTTGTCTGTCAGCTGCTGCATGAAGAATGGGCCAATTATGGAGTCATGCATAAATACCAGCCTGTGGACCTGATCAGGTACAGCGCAGTCCAAAAACAGTTCACTGAGTCGGTGACGCAGGCTTCATGCATCATCCTCATCCTCATAACTAGCCTGTTTAATGTGAGTTTCTCTGTAATCTAGTCCCACCCTTTCTTTGAACAGGAAATACTTTGGAGAGCAGATTGGCCTCTATTTTGCCTGGCTCGGTGTGTATACGCAGCTCCTCATCCCTCCCTCAGTCCTGGGCATCATTGTCTTCCTGTACGGCATATTTACTGTGGATGACAACGTGCCAAGGTAAGCGCACACACTCTCTTTAAAGTACACTAGATCTTACAAAAATGACAATAGATCACCAAGCTCTACATGGTCATGATATGACCATCTCATTATATTTCAGCCAGGAGACGTGTAACGACAGCCTGAACATCACTATGTGTCCACTGTGTGACGGAGTGTGTGACTACTGGCATCTGAGCACGGTGTGCTCCCTGGCCCGAGCATCTTACCTTTTCGACAATGGAGCTACTGTGCTCTTTGCAATATTCATGTCTTTGTGGGGTACGTGCATGTTGTATATACCTGTGCAACTCACCTACCTGAGAATTCAAGTTAAAACCCCAGAGTAGAATGGTTGTTACCAGCTGTGGAGTTGTGGTGTGTTGTGACTCACTGTAATCATGTGGTGTCAGTATACAGTGTGTGATGTTTTTCACCGGCCTGTTGTGGTGTTATTGATTTGTGTAACTCCTTGTAGCGGCGTGCTTTCTTGAACACTGGAAGAGGCGACAGATGTGTCTGAAGCACAGCTGGGACCTGACGAGCTTGGAGGATGAGGAGGTACTAAGAACTCTTCAGGACGCTGGAGGAACACATCTTATTAAAAAACTAACGGAAATTGTATGTTAAAATAGTTGTGATTAGTTATGGTTAGTTTTGCTGAACTGGAGTAAAGTCAAGCAAGAATTTTGACATGTAATACAAACAGAAGAAATAGCCCTCTGCGTAAACTGCCCATGAGTGGTTGACAGCATCTACAGCATGCATGCCTCTATTGCTGTAACATGCACGTCAAGATGATTATTTGTGTCCAAGTAAATATAGCGTGTTTTTATCCGTAAAGCCCATGTGAGCAGTTTGTTTGGGTAGATTAGCATTAGTCTCCTTAGCCCTGCCTCCTTAACATGTATGTAAATACAGAGTCACCAAAGGCTGAAAGGCCATGACCTCAGTCCTGTCTTATAATATGCCTTTATCTCTGTCTTCTTCTCTCTCTCTCTCTCTCTCTTTATCTATCTCTCCCTCTCTCACGCGCTCTCCTTCTGCCTGAAGGAACGAGTCCAGGTGGGTCCAGGTCTCTGCACCGTTTGTTCGAAATGGACCACAGTATAACAGAATATTCAGAACCAGCTGTCACAGTGGAATGAGCTTTTTGGGTTCAAACACAGCATCAGCAGTAATTTTACACACACATCTTAACATTAGGGTTATCAAGCCACCATGCTTATTGATGATAGAGACTTGTCAGGGGCAGTGAGCACCCACCCTGTCATTAAGTGTTAAAGTTTAGCCAACAAAAACAGGGCTTTTATCACAGGCAGAATCTGGAGATAAAACTATCTCTCTGTTACTCTTCACCTCTGATTTTATGTGCTGTAACTGAACCCTAACCCTTTTTCCTGAAGTTATTTCTCTTTACATATGAGAAAATGCTGCCATAGATATATTCAGATATATATTATGCTTTTATTCTGTATTGTAATTTATTCGTATTGGATGAATACAAGTGCGGCTGTTAGGACGGAGTTCCCAGTAAACTCAGCAGCTTGTTCTTCATGCAGGTGTGTGTTAAACAGGCAGTAGCCTGCAGAGAAAACAGCACTGCTCTGCACTGATGAGTGTGGACCTTTGTTCGTATTAGCACAACGTGTACAGCCAGAAAAGGGCTCTCCAGCTGCTAAAGCCTGCAAACAACACACCCGGCTGAGAGCAGCAGCGGCCATCATCACAAATGTGTGGCGAGACATTTTCTCAGTTCTTTTTACACTTATTCTCTTTGCTTCATCACCTCTATCTGACATCCTGACAGAGGTGATAATTACTAAACTGTATCAGCGCAAATAAGCCAAGTGGGAAGTTTTTTTTTTTATTTCTTTTTTTTATAATTACCAATTTAAAAACTTTGAGTTAAAGAACCGTGAAAGTGTGATATGAAAATACAGGACCTAAATACCGAAGGAAGCACCACATAATGAACTTAGTTTCACTTTTCTCAGACACAAAAGCAAATAGAAATGCTCAAATATAATGATGAAAATTAATGCACTAGAACCAGAGACAAAATTTTTAAAAAAAGAGAGCTGTTTTGTGTTTGTGATTTATTGTTCCCTATTGTAATGTGCACTGCAGGAGGAGCTGAGGCCTGAATATGAAGAAGCTCTGCAGGAGAAAAAGATTAAACTGAAAGCTCAGATGAAAAAGAAGGTGTGTTTAGATAAAATGACCTGATTTGTGACATGCAGACTGTGATTGGTTCTCATTTACACTCTGTGTGTGTGTGTGTGTGTGTGCGCGCGCTGTTACAGTTGGATCAGGCTGTGGATGGCGTCAGTGGAGAAACTGATCGGATGCTGTCCTCGCAGGTAACACGGCATCGCTGTCTGTGTGTGGACGTTGTGTTGCTGGGGGCAATTTCTGGGTGACCTTAGCTCAACTATATCATGTCCTAAAAACTGGGATTCAATAAAGCTACACAGGGGAAAGAAGGCATTAAGATGTACCAGAGTTTGGTGTCAACAACGTGTTTGCAGTCCCGCAGAAGTTTATGTCAGTTCATGGAGAGGACCCCCACCCCTCCACCCCCTCACCCTCCCCACACACCCACAGTGTGCGGTTGAGTCCAAAGCTGCTTACCTGCCTGAGATTAGCCCAGATTACTGTTGATGAGGGAGAGAAGAAGGGGAGGGGATTTCTGTCCTTTTAGTTGACAAGCATGTCTGTGGATTGATTGAAACACCCCTGAGTCGTCTTTGGCAACATTCCAAATCACCCACGCAGTAAACACGCCTCCAGTGAAGATTAAAAAATAGAGGAACATATAATGGAATGGAAGGAACATATAACTCTATAATGGTTACAGTCAGGCAAACGTCTCTGGTTTTAATTTGAGGTTGATCGAGTTGTTTTTCTCGACAGCAAGAGCCAGACTCGCTGGACGTTGAGGATCACCTGTCGGGTTATCTCGTCAATGTGGCTACCTTACTTTTTCTGGTAATACTTTTTATATCTTGCTAGATAAATGTTTTTACTGGCTAAGCTGCTGATCATTGTTAATTTCCTGCATCATTAGGCAGCAAAACTGGCTGTAATAGCTTGTGCTGTGTTGACCCACGTGTTTATTCTAGATACTGATGTTCTACTCTGACTGTTTCGGGGCGTGTGTGTGTGTTGGGTGTGTACAGATCTTTGTAACCTTCTCAGCCGTGTTTGGGGTGGCCGTTTATCGCATCTGCATGTTAAGCGTTTGGTCCATGAACCCTGATCCTGAAGCCAAAGCGAGCGTGAGGATGACGGTCACCACCACAGGCATCATCCTGAACATGCTGGTGGTTCTGGTGCTGGAGGAGGTGTACGGAGCCATAGCGGTGTGGCTGACCGAACTGGGTGATGTTGCTAAAACTGTAGCCGTCAAAAATTCCACATTCATATTGGGAAATGTTGCTTTTGTGAAGTTAGCATGCGTTGGATGTCAGTCATCTGAGCAAACGTGTCTAATGTTTGTTGTGTCTCTTGCAAACAGAACTTCCAAAGACAACAGAGGAGTTTGAAGAGAGGCTGATTGTCAAGTCTTTCTTTCTCAAATCCATGAACGCCTTTGCCCCTATTTTCTATGTGGCCTTCTTCAAGGGGAGGTGTGTGCATGTGCATGGTGTGTGCTGCTCCTCAGCTCCCCTTTGATCCCCTTTTTTCTTCTATCCTCCCTTCTTTCAGGTTTGCTGGGCGCCCTGGCGATTACGTTTACGTATTTGGAGATTACCGCATGGAGGAGGTTTGTTTCATTGCTCATATTAGTGAATGTTTGGACAAGTGTGTACAGTAGATTTGGTTCTGCCTTAAGCAAATATTTGCTTTTTTTCCCCAACAGTGTGCTCCACCAGGCTGCCTCATTGAGCTTTGCATCCAGCTCAGCATGATCATGCTGGGAAAGCAGCTCATACAGAACAATGTGTTTGAGGTTCTCATACCGTATGTATATGGGTTTTTTTAAGACCGTACGCATACTTTTTCCGCCTTTGTTACATAAAATAACTTTATGCCGTTTTTGCTCTTACCAAACTACTTTTTAGAAAGTTAAAAAAGATGTACCGGACAATACAGGAAGAAAAAGGCAAGAAAAAAGCATCTGAGAAAAATGAGGAGAAGGAAGAAGAGAAGAGACCAAAGCAGCAGTTTGATAAAGATTACGTTTTGGAGCCTTTTGAAGGCGTAGGCTCAGAATATATGGAAATGAGTAGGTTTTTATTCTTTAATGTTCAGTGCTACAATAATAGTTTGTCAGAATTATTACTAAAATAATATTAAAGAATTACGCTCAAAAATTGCTTTAGTGTACTGTAAATTAAAAACAACAAGATATGCGTGATAACTTTTTCAGTGCAGTGTTTTAACTTGTTTATGTGTTTTTTACAGTAATCCAGTACGGGTTTGTGTCTTTGTTTGTGGCCTCCTTCCCTCTGGCACCAGCTTTTGCTTTGCTCAACAACGTTATTGAGATCCGCCTGGATGCTGCAAAGTTTGTCACAGAGATCCGGCGGCCTGACGCTGTCAGGTGTAAAGACATAGGTACAGACGTGACACAAGGGCCTAGGTTACGCCGGTCGGTCTGTCCAGTAATCTGTCCTGGGGCTGTTAATCACTTTCTTCTCCTTTATTCCACGCTGTCCTTCCTTTGGTGTCTTTGTCTCTATGCCTGTCCGCCTTCTGCTTTCCTTTACACCAACACGTCTCGGACACACTTGCCTTTGTGGGGTCTTCTTGGGTTCAGGGATTTGGTACAACATTCTCTGTGGAATCAGCAAGTTCTCTGTCATTACCAATGTAAGTGCATGAGTGAGTAGCAGGCTGATGATGATCAATCCCTGACAATGCTTCCTTTTGGTATGCGGACAAGTTAATTTAAAGCAGCCGTACCGACCTGGATTTGTGCCGTGTCCTATGTGATGGTTATATTTTGATTGAAATCCTGCAAGCCTCCGAGGTTCTTTTGAGCTGCAGCTAGTTGCAGCCATTGCTGCTGAGTGTTATCTGACTTGTCTCCACAGGCATTTGTCATCTCCTTCACCTCTGAGTTTGTTCCTCGGATGATTTACCAGTACATGTACAGTACAAATGGCACCCTGAATGGCTACACTGACCACTCGCTGTCTTACTTCAATGTGAGTGACTTTCCACCCGGCACTGCACCGACCACCACCCTCATCACCGGAGTCTCTGTGTGCAGGTCAGAATGCCAGTTTGAGACTTCATCTACCTAGTTTACTACTTAGCCTACTCAAATACTTGAATTGTTTTCAGGTACAAAGACTACAGAGACCCACCCTGGAAGCCTGATGCCTACACCCAGTCCAAAGAGTACTGGTCTGTCCTGGCTGCCAAACTGGCATTTGTTATATTTTTCCAGGTATTATAACCATCTTTTTAGCTATAAATACCTTGCTATTTCTCACAACTGCATTACTAGAAGCTAGATACAATGAGAGTGTGTTGTTTGCTTGCGTCCAGAGTCTGCACAGTATCACCTGTCGCTCTTTTTATAGAACCTGGCTATGTTCCTCAGCATGTTGGTTGCCTGGATGATCCCGGATGTACCGCGAACGCTGCGTGAACAGCTGAAGAAAGAGAACATGATGCTGATGGAGTTTTTGTTGAATCAAGACCAAGAGGCACAAGCCAAATCGCACTCCCAAAAGGGACCCAACCCCTGCTTCCCTGCAAACATAGACATTATCGTGGAGGCCCCAGCAGAGGAGCAGGAGGAGGAGGCCCCAGAGGAGGTTGAGGTCGTTCTGAATGAACTCAGAAGCAGCAGGGACAGTGACCCAGAGGTCGGCCCATCAGGCCACCAAACTGTCGAAGAAGAGCAAGGAGGTGAAGGGAGGGATGACCCTGCAGCAGCAGAAGTGGAGGAAAAGAGAAAAGATATAGGAGACATTAGCGAAGATCTGGAGGGAATTAGTGTCTCCAGGAATGAAGATGAAAAAGAAGAGAGAGGGAAAATAAAAGAACTGAGACCAGCTGAGGACTTCACACTTGATTTGGACTATTTCATGGCTGAGTCGGGCCTGTTAGGTAAGAGGAGGAAGTTTGATGTTGCATATTATTGTACTTTTTCCTCTAAAGGGTTTTTTTTTGGTGCTGTAGTTTGATGATTTAACCTATTTCCTGTCCTGTAGATGAGGAGTCCTCACCAAGTGCATCAGCACTTGCTGGGCTTTCGCATTCAGACTCCAAACAGAAACAGCACAAGGACCAGAAGCCTCCATCACGCCCCTCATCTCAGAGCCTCAAGAGCTCCACAACCAAAATGACACCGTCAGACGCTGGTGCATCTCTCTACTCGCTAATCGCCCCACCCCCCAGACAGCATGGTCCAAAGCTGGAAGCACGCTGCTCCACTCTGCCTTCTCGCCCAAGAGGGTCCGAGGCTTGTTACAGCCTGCCTCGGCCGAGCCACTCCAGCAGCCTCGGCAGGTTCCAACAGACACTCGCTCTGGTTCCTCTGGTTCCTCTTGAGTCTTCATCATCCACCAACTGGCGTGCGTACTCTCCACCACAAACATGCGCTTCGCCATCACCTTCACAAGCCACGCCTTCCCAATCAGCCGCACAGCCCAAAGCCACCAGTGAACTATGTGTGCTGAAAGGCCCTCCACCTCAGCAGCCTCGCTCCAGGGCCAAAGCCCGGTGCTCCACCCTACCCCCCCGACAGAGAGCCCGCGGTCCTGAGGAGTCATCCCACAAGCCCAGCCATTCCACCAGTTTGACAACGTTGGAGGAGCGCATCCCCCCCTCTCCTAGCGAACTGAAGCGTAACACTCCAGTATAAGCAGGACTGAGGAGGGAGCTCTCCAGAGGAGCTCCTCTCGTCTGTGCCTGGAGCCTCGTCCATTAGCACTCCCTCTCCTCACTGCACACACAACACCTGGGGTTTTACCTGACACCATCATCGCCGTCGGAGCTGAACAATGCGAAGAAAGATTCTATAACTCTCCCTGTCGTTCTCCAAGGAAGTACCACCAATTTCTGTTTACTTACTCTCTTTTGTTTGTTTTTGGCTGACAGAACCGCTGTAGCTTCTGCTCCTCTCGTCGTTTGGGTTTCAAACATGCAGCTATGCAGCCTTGTAGACTAGCACAACTACCAACATCTAGGCTTCTAGATCTGAAGTTGATTTTTAGAGGTTTTGATATATATTTTAAGAAAATGTAAAAATGTAATAAAACAACATATTTTTGATATCTGTTTCCTTTTTCGGTCATGCTTTCTTTTTATATATTTCTAATCTACAAGAACAATATTAAATTGTGCCACAGAGCCAAGCTGGTTGTCCCTAGTTTATCATACTAATGTTGCTGTCTCTATTGCCCCCAGCTGGTGTGTGTTCACATGTCCAGACATTATTCTGTCAACTGTACTTCAATCCTGCCTTTTTATTCCTGAAGAATTTTCAGATTTTTTTTCTACACAGTAGTTTTCCCAAATAAGTTATTTAGTGTTTAAAGATTAACCGCAATTGTCACAAACAGTGAAAACCATTAAAACAATTGTTTCTCTATGACCCGCTTAATTATTGATAGACAACACTTAATGCAGGGTGATTTTTTTTCCTCCCCCCTCCTTCTCTCTTTGTTGCTAGAAGCTCTGCTTTTCCTCTATTCATATCCTGCACAAGCTCCTCCCCCCACTGCCCCACCGGTGAATGGGGCCTTTGTGGGAGCTTCCCAACATTCCGAGGGAATTCTTGCAGGTGAGGGATCGTATCCTGAAAGGGCTCTGAACTGAAAAAGCAGACCTCTGCTCGGGGGCTTTCGCTCTTGAGTGCAGCCTACCGTTAAGGTCTGGCTGTGCTTACAGGGGTGTGTTCACAAGAGCACAGTGGGAGGGAGGGGGGAAGGTTCCCATTCTTTCTCACCAGGTGAGCGACCACACTACAAATGCAACACACACACACACACACACACAGAGTTAAGTTCAGCTTGTAGTTGAGGGAGAGCATTAGCTCACAGTAAATATTTACCTTCTTTTTTCAGTTGCCGTCAGAAGAACTCCACAATGGCTGAAAGAGGAACATATGTGGTCTGACAGGGCTGTTATCTCTAGTGGATAAGTGTGGTACACGTCGTGTAGGAGCCACAGCTCTGCCCTGGAGAACAACAACCGTGCAGGATATTCTGAAGGCCAGCGCCTGTGTGAGTATACGTGGAGAGATCCAGCAGTGCATTTCAAAGCGAAGCTTCAGACTTCTTTACACCCTCTGTTTCCGTATCCACATCAGCTTCCTCCTCTTCTGTTAGAACCTATTAGGACCACGGGGCCTGCAGGTACGTGCTCTCTTTTCCTCCTGCTGACTTACTCACCCTGCTCATGCCAGTCATGCCGTATCCCTGTGAATAATTCAGGGCTTCTATTATGTGTATAAATACATTCAATTCTCTGTGTTTACCCAACTTTTTTCTAAATGGTCAAATAACCTAGCCTTATCCACTCTGTACACACTCTGTTGTAGGCAGAGTACACTAGAAAAAAAAGGATTTCACCTGCTGAATTTGATGAATTAATCCTCACCTTTTTTAAATTATTACCCTTTGACATGCATCCTAGTCGTCCTTTCCCGTTCTGCACTCGTCCTTCGTGTCTGCATGTTGACATGGTGGTTGAACAGTGAGATCAGTGCGAATTACTGACTAAAGACGCAGCCATTCACCATTCACTCAGAGCCCAGTTTGCTATTTAAACGCGCTCAGTTTGTTTTATAAGAAAACTGGTTCCGCTGCCGCAGTAACGGTGAGTCTATCCTGTTTCAGTGATGCTGGTTGTGGTTTCAAGTTACAACTGGGGAAAAAAGAATAGAAACAAAAGGAGTGAATGCAAAATGGAGTGAAAATAGCTCTTACTGGACTAATGTTCTGTCCAGGAAATGGTGTGACGGTTATCTCCAGTTATTTGCAGTATCATCATCTGACTCAAAGTCCACTTCAAGATTGATAATAGTGTGTGTGTGTGTGTGTGTGTGTGTGTGTGTCAGCAGCATGTTGCAAACAGTCGGTGAGTGGCTGTGGTGCGAGCGTCTCTGGCTGCCGGAGAACGTCTCCTGGTCTGATCTGGAGGACAGTGAAGGTCGCGTGTATGCTACAGGCTCCCACCTTTACTCCACGCTGCCCTGTGCCCTCTTCATGCTGCTGGTCCGATACCTGTTTGAGAGGTGTGACGCAAGCACACGCCCTTTTACAGTTGTCCAGTGTTAAAAACACTGGCAACACATCTTACACACATCTGAAATACTGACACACACTGACTGTCCCATTCGTGTGGTAGGTACCTGGCGACACCACTGGCAGATGTTTGGGGAATTAAGGACAAGGTACGTCTAACGGTGGAACCAAACCCACTGTTAGAAAACTACTTTTGTGACCAGGCCAAAGTTCCATCACAGGTAGGTTAAAAATTGCTTTTCCACTGAATTCCAGAGAAATACATTATAATCAGCTTCTTCCACATATGGGCATTTTCATGCCATATTTAGTCAGCATTTGTCTGGTACATTCTGTCATTTATTCATGTTTTACTGCAGGTGTAATGCTCAGATCTTTCCCCTGATGTATATTAAAATAGCAAAAGTGAAGTCACAGAAAAGAACAATAGAAAGCACTATGGGGGAAAAAGGTATTTATGGCCTCTCGAGATGATATACGGTAGAACAATGGTGCAGGCAGGGCCTATTTCCCTGCAGTCTGGAGCCTGTTGGTCAATATGGAGCCGTTGGTAGGTCATGGTTGTGTGTATAATATAGCATAATTAGTATAGAACCCAACCTGTGGACAGTGACCGAACTTCATTATTGACAGTGCAGAGTAAACCTGTTTTTGGCTCTGAAGCGCACCCTAGTGGTGACACGCCGGTACAGCACATCGTCCGGACAGATGGCCGCGCATCCGTCGTTGTTTTGCGTGTGAGCTGTCACTTTGTCTCACCTCTGGGGAGCTTTCCTGTCACCCATCTCTACCAAAGTACAGCCTGAGCATGTTCTGTGAACCTAAACGTTGATCTGCAGCTGTCCGTCTGTCTCAGGCTGATGTGAGGTCCTTGTGTAAGAAGACCAGCTGGTCAGAGAGGAGAATTCAAGTCTGGTTCAGGCGGAGACGGAACCAGGACCGTCCGGGCCTCCGCAAGAGGTTCTGTGAAGCCAGGTGTGTGTGCTAGCATCTAGAAGATTAAATCATACACCATAATAAACAACCAAAATAAGTGACGATGCTGTTCTTGTCTGTCAACAGCTGGAGATGTGTGTTTTATTTGTGTGCATTTATCTATGGGGCCGTAGCTCTGTATGATGTAAGTAGCTCTGCCAATTTGCCTCCTTTGGTGGCAGGTTTTTTTTTTTTCCAGGTGTGAGGTTTTCTGCTGTGCATCCTCCGTTTCCTTGCCTGGTGCATACCTCGTTCTTTCTTCCTCTTTGGTTTGGCTCCTTACTGTGGGTGTAGTTTGGCTGCAGACTGCATGGACCAATCGCAGCCTCTCTCAGCATCCTCTGACTCTCAGACCGGCCTGACAGTCAGACCGGTCACGTTTGTGACTGTTTTCCTGCTTTCGCCTGTAGAAACCTTGGCTGTATGACCTGAGGGAGGTGTGGGCAGGATTCCCAAAACAAGTAGGTGTTTCTCTCACGTGACGGCGCGTGACAGCGTCCATCATACGGTCACATGACTGTCCTGTCCTGTGTCCATGCAGTCCATGCTGCCGTCTCAGTACTGGTACTACATCCTGGAGATGGGCTTCTACGTTTCTCTGCTCCTCAGCCTGTCTGTTGACGTGAAGCGGAAGGTGAGTCTGCTGACGATTTCAAATGAAAAACCAAGTTTGTGTCTATGTGGTTAAGATGACGGCGATGTTTGCAGGACTTTAAGGAGCAGGTGATCCATCACACCGCCACACTGACCCTGCTGAGCTTCTCTTGGATTTCTAATTACATCCGTATTGGAACTCTGGTCATGGCAGTTCACGACTGTTCGGACATACTGCTGGAGGTCAGCGCCTTTACTTCTACACGCACTGTAACACCATTTATCCATTAAAATGACTTTTTTGGGATGGCTTCTGGAGTTAAAGTGTTTGTCCTATTGTAAAAATGTGTTTAATGTAGACAAAGATGTGATCCTGACTTCAGCACAGACATGACAACTGACAAAACCTCTCAGAAAAGGACATGAGAGACTAAATAGAATGATAGAGAGGCTTTGTCACAGCAACGGGGGCTGAATCCTCCCTGTTTTTGTCTTTCAGGGTGCAAAGGTATTGAACTACGCCAGATGGCATCAGGCTGCTAATGCCATCTTTGTGGTCTTTACTGTCGTCTTTATGGTTTCCAGAATTATCATCTTCCCTTTCTGGTGAGTGCAGGAAAAGGCCAGATCTGCGACACATGACCAGTCTGACGTTTAAGCGTGTCTCGCGTGTCTCGCGTGTCTCGTGTAGGCTGATCCACTGCACCTGGGTGTACCCGGTGGACCACTATCCTCCCTTCTTTGGATACTACTTCTTCAACGTGATGCTGATGGTTCTTCAGCTGCTGCACATCTACTGGGCCTTCCTCATATCCCGGATGCTTTACAAGTTCATCTTCAGCACGGTGTGTGTTTCCAAGCGTCTTTGTTTGTGTAGATTTGATGGAGTGCGTGCGTTCTTACCGTTCACCGTCTCCCTCCCGGCTCATCTGTACGCTGCAGCTGGAAGGGGATGACAGGAGTGACCAAGAGGAGGACGACGACAGCGACCCACCCAGTGACAAAAGACAAAGTAACATGAATGGCTCCGGGGTCCGAGACCGGGCCAACGGCCACTGACACCCGCCGACAGCAGAGGGAATCTCATTCAAACTACCTGTTGGAATTTAGAGGATTTCATGAAGCAGCCTAATGTGAACTAGATGCACAGATTACCACAGTCATTATCCTTTTAACTCTGCGCTGTGTTTGTCACATACAGGTATTTGGTACATTTCACACACATGCACACATGCCTTTCAATACTGGGTCTGCACGACTGATACAGCACATTGATGCCAAACGTTTGTGGATGTTTTTGTGATTATTTTGTGTTCATCTTAGGATGTTTTATCAACGTTTTCAAGTGAAATTGCCTAAATGACAAACATTTAGTGTCATTTCACATTGTCCTCCAGTATTTATGTGTGTTCATCCAAGGAGCACTTAGGGGAATTGGAACCGTATGATGTCATTGACACTATTTGATATTATTGTATGCTGATGAGTAAAGGTACATTAAGAACCAACACACTGATACAGTCTTTAATATCATGATGCCATTGAAATGACAGAAAATCAACATCTTTAAAATATATTTTTTTAAATTCCAACAGTTCTTACAGCCCACAATATTATCCTAACTCATCTTACTGCAATGTAAATAATAACGTATCAAAGTGTTTTGGTTGTTTAGTAGCTGCAAAAACTGAATTCATTCAACACCGACCATTTTCAGCTGAAACACACTATTCTCACTATATTTAAATACAAAATTTAAAAAAAACCCAACTTCCTGGTTGCTGCAGCTAGTGCCAGAATCGCCCGGTGCCATGGAAACAGCGATACAAAGCAGCCTTTCACGCTGCTGGTCTTCGGGGCCAAATGGATCAGAATGTCAAGCTGTTTCGCACACGCGTGAAAATCGGAAACTGGAACCAGGAGCGATATTTGGAGGAGGTTTGGTTCGCACTTCCCGAGTTTCTTCTGCTCTCCTACGTGTCTCCAGGCAGCGCTAGTTCAAACTTTGGCCTTTGTTTCCGACCGTGGACAAAGGATTTCACATTTTCTTTACACTACCTACTATTACATTAGTATTTGAATGAAGTTCGTTTTGTTTTCAGCCCAAATCAAACGTCTAAGATTACAATTATTACTTTTTTAAATTTTTTTATGTGGCGGCTCAACCCAACGGATTAGTAAAATACTGGAATAATGACACGCTTTGGCCGCTAGGTGGCGGCATTAATCCATTTAACATGTGTTGTTTTCTTATCGATTAAGGACTCATAATTGTATTATTTATTTGATTTTTTTTACAACGAGAGTTTCCATAAAATGGGGTGTAGTAACATGTAGTTTACAAATCTCCGTTACGTAGTGAAAATATTAAATATCCTTTGTTGAACACAATCAACAATCATATTCTTCTACTTCTTTTTACAGGAAGAAATGAATGACTATCAGGAGAAAAGACTGAGGGGGGAGCTTATTTCCCAGAGAGTGGAGTTCTTGAAACAAAACATTTTGAGTCCGGTAATTTATTTAACACACACGTTTACCAACACTAATAAGCACTAAGATGGAATAGCACTGGACTGTTCGTGTCTGTAGGTGAGTCTCAGTGCTACAAAGGATGGGAGGCTGCACTTTGGAGATGTTGTGATCTTGGTGAACGTGGGAGGAGAAAACAGGGAGCGCAGTGCCTTGAGCATCAACGCGGACATTCACAGCGTGAGCATGAATCCTGCTCCCAGCATTCAGGCCCCGTGTGGGGTCAGCGCCGGGAGAGTTCAGGCCTGTACGCGCACGGCTTTCATCATTACGAGGTACCAATCTTTAAAGTGTGAACGTTCACACGTCTGCACACCTGGGACGCTAACGCTGTGGTTGCAGCGTTGATGGCAGTCCGGAGGGATCAGCGCTACATTTCGATCAGAGTTTTGCCTTAAAAACAGCCAGTGGCTTCGCTGGAGGAGTAAGTGACTCCACACACACACACCTTCTGCTCAATTTTGACCCTTACGTCCTCCTGTAGTTTGGCTCCCAAGTCTTATTGTGCAGTTGACATACACTTGTGTTTATGTTTTTCTTCTTTCTTCCTTCAGCTTTACTTGACAAGTGACCTGCAGACTTTTCAGAAGGTAAATCTGATATAATTTTACTCTTCTAACAGTCAGAGAGTTTCTTTTGTTGTCTCCTATTCTTGTCCCTCTCATAATAACACCAACACTTTCCAAGTGTGCACAACTGTCCCGTCTGCAAGAGGTGAGCTTGGATGTTGATAATTCCTTCCTGTCTTGGTGGAAGATCACACACTTTGACCCTCAGGAGAGGCTGGAGCACGAAGGTCAACCCGTCAGCGTAAGCTTTGACCTCACCGTCCCGGTGGTCACACCGCTTAAACTCAGCACGGACATTTTCTGGATTCACAATGTTTTTTTTATTGGAAAGGCTCCTCTGAGTTGAGGTTTCTTGTGTAATTATCAGTTGTCTTTTTTTTCTTTTTTAATATTTGATTTCAGGCCAATGAGAAAGTGCTGATTATACACTGTAAGACAAACCAGGCCCTGGCTGCACTGGGTCACCAGGTCCTTCGGTAATTTTGATTTAACCTTTGAAACAGTGTCAAGAGAACTTTTCATATGCAAACTGATATCAGTGTGTAATTTACATAATGTAAACAGTAGGTTTTTGGTCCTAATGTATCAGAAGAGGTAACTAACAGGTTTTTAGCTGTCTGGTGAGGCGTTGAAAGCCTTGTTGCCGTCTGTGTCCCTGCAGGACCACATATGGGAAAGAGTATGAAGTAACAGCTCACACCTTCTTGGATTCCCATAAAGCTGAACAGGAAGAAAACCACTGGGTAATGTGCACATCAGACCCTGCAGGAAGCAAGCTGTAACTTGTCAACAACACAGGCTTCTGCTGACAACACAGACTGCACACAGACAAACTGGGGCGTGCACAAATGTTTGCATCGCAGCTATTTTACTGTGCAAAATATCATTTAAAAGTGCTGAAGAACCTAAAAAGCTTCAATCTGTCCAAATACAGTTATTAGAATCACTTTCTCCTGTGTCAATATTTCACTGGAATTTCTAACATTTAAAATTAAAAGTAGCCACTTTTTTGTTGACAGATAGTTCAAAATTCTATTATCTAAATCTAATTTTTGCCTTCAGGTAATTCTGTTAACATACACACGTTCTAAAGTCTATCATATGTCTGTAAAGAAATCAAGTTCCTTAAAATAAAATAATGGAATTATATTTTGAAGATAACTCTATCTATTACAATACATACATTTGTGGTTACAATTTAAAATAAAGAACGATTCTGTAATAATTTTTAAATTTTTTTTAAGTATTTCTTGTGAGTCATTTAAAAAAGAATCCTTTAATTTATAATCCAGGCTTGTTTGTGTGTTTACGTTTGCAATGGCAACTTTTGAACAATAGAGGGCGACAACTAAACAAAGTTACATCAAGTTTACCGTCACAGTATTTAGTTTAAAAACAATAACGAGATAACAAAAGTATTGAAAATACTTTTTTGATATTTCAAAACATTATTTAAAAAAACTAAATATAATTCATGCAACAATCGTAGTCTGAAAAACAAACGAGTAGGCTCCATAAACATCTTTGTTACTATCAAACTTTCACCTTCACTTCAAATGCGAAGTTCTTGGATAAATAAGATTTGATTCCATTTGTAGTAGCATAAATTCTATATTGCGTACGAAATAAATCGCGATTTTAATCCAAAAAAATAATATTTTTACTTTTAAAAACAGCTTTATATATAACACGGACATTCCACTCAGAGTCCCAAACTGCACTTATTTACGCCTAAGTGGCCAGAAGGGTTAGAAGACGTGACAAACGTGCTTCTGGGACTGAGCAAATAGAGACACACATCCCACGATGGACACGGGTGTGTATTTGATGAATGAAACGCGTCCGCGCTAAATGAGAAGCTCCATGTCGCGTTTTTCTTCGTACCGTTGACGACCGCGTTTGCGGCGGAACCTATACAGCCGTAAAAAAAAAACAACAAAAAACCCAACCAAAAATAAATAAAGTATGACCCACAACACTGAAAGTATGATAGTTGAAAGACAGACATAATATATCACAGAAAAAAAATCGTTTAAATCAGTCACACTACAGTCGTGTTCGTCAATGCGCATAATTGACCGCCGGGATTTCTGTGGCATCTTCTGGTCTTTGGACGACAGTGGCACCATCTGCCCGACACCAGGAGAAAGAGTCAAGGTGAGTTCTGCAGGAATGAAACAGCCACGCATTTGTTCCTTCTTTCTAACGCGTTAAAAGTAGAGAAACCTGTATTGCAGAGGATGAGCAGGTAAGCAAATATGAACACACTTGGGAGCCTTTGTAGTTTAAAAAAAAAAGGAAAACCAAACATGATTAATGAATTCAAATAACAGAATGTGAATATTTTAAATACCTTGTTTTTAATTTACCTTCAGAACATACCTGAAATAATTATGGTGATAATAGTAACAACGGCAACAACGAAAACAACGAAAACAACAACAACAATAATAATAATAATAATGATAACAATAAAATAATAATAATAATAATAATAATAATAATAATAATAATAATAATAATAATAATAATAATGATAATAATGATAATAATAATGATAATGTCTCTTTATTTCAGAGCCAGAGGAATTCCCGTTCCAGGGCTGTGCGGCGTCCGTTCACGAGTGTGTGGCAGGAATGCGGCGATCCCAGAGCGGCGATCCAGGCCGTGATTTCCAGCCGCCCCCGCCACCTTCTCCGTGGCCGTGCGTGTTTCTGTGAGAGAAGCCGACTCTTGTTTACAGCAGAGATTCCACGGAGGAGCGGAGACCCGCAGGGCTGCGTTCACCCACGGCGGCGCGTAGCATTTCTGTCTGTGCACACGCAGCTGGAGCTTCTTCGCCGGCCTTGTTTACTCCTCTCTCGGCGTTAAAGGCAAACGGAGAAACACCTTCAAGGGCGACTCCTCGGACACGCTCTCCCCTCCACCGTGGCCGAGGTCGTCTGGCTGCAGACCCGTTGCGTGGCACAAGTCTGCTGTTTTCTTTCGGAGAGCCGGGGCTGGGAAATCGGCTCCTTCTCGGCTCCAAACGGCGATCTCTCCCAGCTGATCCGCGCTGCTCGCCGGACCGTCGAAGCCCGTGCTGCCTGCATGGCATAGGCGCTCAAGAAAACAACCCTTTTCATTCATTTTTCCAGCCTCCCAGCCACCACCCCTGTGGATCTGGACGTGTTTTTTTGCCCCGCTCACCCCCTTGTCCTACCACCATTCACGCGTGGGGTTCTCGGAAGCGCGTAACTATGGTGCCGTGGACGAGCGCTAACAGTTAGAGGGGTTTTGTGTCCATTTCTCGCCGGGCCCGATCGCTCTGTTTTCAAGAGATGGAGACTGAAGATGGGGATTACCATCATTTATCCAGGAAAATCACCGGCTTGTGTGCCATTCCAGCCTACGTCAAAGTATCTTGTGATCGGCAAAAATAGCAGACTGTTTTAGTGGGGCTTTTTTATTATTATTTTTTTTTTTTTTTGCTCCTTTAAAAGAGATCGCTGTTGAAGGGGTTTTCACACATGTGTTCATATTTTCGGGCACACCAACCATCCTAACGTAGCCTCTCCGGGCTACAGACGCTTTCATTTCTCTATATCCCCCCTTACATTCAGGAATATCTTCTTTGGTCGGTGCTAGTATTTTATTTATTATTATTATCGTTTTTTTTGGTGATTTTACTTTCACCCTCTCCTGATCTGAGAGGTGGAATAATGCTGAAGAAAATGATCCGTGGCGCACCGATGGGCAGCCCGACCTTGTTTTGGGCTCTGACGCTGTCTGCCTTCACCATCTGCATCCTCTCCGCGTGTGGGGAAAGTAAGTGTGCTTCCATTCCTCTGTTTTTCCTTGTAAATGGTCCAAATGTGGAGCAGTGACGTGCCTTTTTGTAACCCCGTCAAACCGGTTAGGAAAGCAGTACGTGGAAGGAAGGAAGAGCGGGCGCAGGAGCATACGTTTATTTGGGGAAAAAAACGGGATTATCTTTAATATTCTGGCTTTATTTTATTTTAAATCATCCTCCAGCCAGTTGGAACGTGCACACCGGCGTTCTTGGCGAGGACCATGCGGTTGTCTCGTCACAATTACGCAAAAGAACGTCCTTCGCCCCCGCCTGGCTTTAACGTGCATCCCTTTTTTTGAGGGAAGAACGAATAAAGGAGAGGTTAACGGGCACACGTTGCCGTAATCATGTCGTCAGTCATCCAGAGAGCAGAAGCAGAAATCCAGGGATCACTGCTGAAGGTTACTACGACCATGTGGCCATTTTGCGTTTCGTGGCGTGGCGCCACTAAATTCACGCAAAACGCCACCTCTTACTAGAGGTCATGCGGGTTTAAGATTAAATACAGTCCGACTGCAAAAGTGCGATTATATAAGCACAGGTGGACTGTTTTGTTATTCAAACTCCATTTTCTCAGCTGATGGATATTTTTGCGCTCTTAAATAATCTTTTTCTTGAGGAGAAATTGTCTATTGGAAGCTTGAACAACGTGATCATTATTGTCAGTGTCGTTTTTGTTTTCTGGAGTGTTACTAAAAGGTTTGAAGCGCTTTATTTTGCCCCATTCCAGTGCCATTTCTGTCTTTTACAGTACAACCCGGACCCCACTTTTCTAATTGTAAGCGGCCAAAAATAACAGAAATTGGTCAACACTAAAAAAAAAACGAGCTGGGGATTAATGAGACTCCACAGGGTGGTGGGACCTCTCTGGAAACTTCGCTGGAGACGCGCAGAATGTCCTAAAACGCCTGTGGGCGCAGAGTGAAACCGGCGCATGTGGATTCCAGAGGGTCTTTCCACGGACGCGTTGATTCCCGTGATTTGCCTCGGTCTGTGTGAAAGCCATTGACGCCGCCGAGCCCCGCCACCATCCTCCTCCTTCTGCTTGGGAGAGACGGCTCATTTGACAAGCCTCGTTATCGTGGCCTCCTGTTCGGGGAAACTGACATCATCCGACGCTTCCCAGAGGAGTCGGATTGGCGTTTGTTTGTGCCCAAAGCTTCTATCGGAGTCTTTTGCGCTTTTAGTGAGCGAGTTGTGCGTGAGGGACGGCGGACACCACTCTGATTGCGAAGGAGACCTGCCACTGGACCTCTGAGGGTGTTTTCAAAGAAACAGAGACTTATTTGCGAGGCTTTTCTTTCTGCCAGTCATGTGGGAGTGTGTGCGTGTGTTTCTGTGCCCGCCCCCCGAGACCCTTGTGCGCGCGGCTGGGGGCAGGGAGACGAGTGGCCGCCGTCAGATCGCGACGCGCCGCGGTGTTTTATACACCAGCACTTCCAGAACAAAGAGTTCACAGAGACCGTGGAGAATCTCTAAAGAAGACGGCCTGAGACGCCTCAGAGGGTCAGAGACCAAAAAGCCTCATAACGTCACGAAAAGACATGTTACCAAGAACAAAAGCAGCTTAAAAACGTTTTTGATGGTGAAATGAGCTTTGAGGTCCCAACTTTGATTTCCTTGGACTTTCCATGTAATGGCTCCGAAGTCTGCGGCGCCCAAGCCTGAGATGGAGGGGGGATGGAAGCCTGCGCGTAAAAATACGCTTGCGAGGAGGAAACAGCCTGTTTTTTTTTGTGATTGGAAAAGTTTGTGAAGCGTCTTTATTGCTCTGTGGCCGTCTGCAGGCAGGCGCACGCAGATGCGCTTCGGGCGCTGAGGTTTGCCACGGGAGTCGCACCTGCGCGTCTGTTCCGCTGTTTACGAAGACGAAATAGGCGCGTTTCCCCAGGAAGAGCAAACACACAAATAATCAGACGTCAGCAAACGTCACCACACAACCACCGCCGCCCCACCTCCTCCGCCTCCGGGTCAGACGGTGCAGAGCTCCTCGCCACACACACACACACACACACACACACACACACACACACACACACACACACACACACACACACACACACACACACACACATACGGCCAGCCCCTCACCCCGCTACCTGTGGCTCGTCCCTCTGCAGGAATGCTTCAGTTTTGTGTGTGTGTGCGTGTGTGTGTGTGTGTGTGTGTGTGTATATTGTGTGCGACAGCGTGGAGTCTGCGGCGTGCCCTGTGTGAGGATCTGAAAGTGTGTCACTGGAACGGTGTCGTCCAGCTCCTCCAGGCTGCCAGCTGAGCTTTACGACGCCTAATTAAACGCTTTATTTCATTTTCGTCCGGCCGCCATTGGCACCGGATGCTGATTCGGACCCGTTTCGGGGACGCTGATCCACTCTTTAAATCCCGTCTGATCCCGATCCTTGAGTTCAGATTTTCGTTGATGTATATCACTGAGCTGACGTGTTTAACTTAAAAGCTTTATGCGATTAATGTTAAGCTCATAATACAATTTAAGTCCCACACTTGATTGGTCCTAATTTTCCAGAGTTCATAGAGGACAGCCTGCTTGGAATGGAGCCAAAACAATAAAAGAATCTAAAACATTTAATACAAGTGCATGTTTTTAAATCAGCCTAGATGTTAGTCCTTCAGCCTGTTTTAGTGCAAAGAAACTATGAACCTCGTTTGTTTTGGGGGTCGTAATTGTGATTTCAAGCATTTTGGAGCTTTTACCTTGTTTACCAGTTGGTCCTGGGGGGTCAGCGAGCTGCTCTTTGTGTCAGACTTGTTTTGACGGAGGGTTGTGTTACTGTTTGGGCTTTTTCGCTGATATGTGAGCCAGCTTGTTTGAAGTCAGGTCCGCAGAGGGGAAGTGGGCCACCAGACTGCTGGTCAGATGACTTCCAGTATGCCGGGGATTAGGTCGAGCTGATGTGGCAGGTGTGAGGGCCCGCGGTCGCAGAGCGGCTCTTATCACCGCGGCCGGATTGGAGCGGTGACGTTTCGATGCTCAGGCCGGTTGTCACAAACCAGCCAGGATTGGCGGTGGAGGTGAAGTAGCTGCGGTCTCAAACATGGCCTCTCTTCATGCTTCTCTGCAAAATACTCACATTTCCCAAGAGTATTCGGGGGCATTTGACCTTTACATTTAAATACATACAATTAGGAGCGCGACCTACGGTTTGACCTTTAGCAGCCTTTTTCGTTCAAAACCAGATGAACTGGACTAATTGAAAAGTTCTGTTGCTAAAAATAGGACGGGCACCCTGATTCCTTGCTTCTCCAACCCTGCAGAGGAATCTCTTCCTAATAACCCTTCTGGGCTTTACAGCTGCGTGTTGGGGGAAAAAAGGATACAATTATGTGCTTTCCCACATTGCTCGGCCTGAGCCCCTGTGATAAACAGCCAGGCTGTGCACGTCGCCCCAGGGTTCCCATCTCAGGTTCCCATCAGCTTCGGCCCCGTTTACGGTTATGTGCATACCGGATGTGCCTACCGTCTCCAACCCCGTACAGTCAAGGTAAACAGTCGCTATTAATCTTGCTTTTAATTTGACAGTCCAGTGAACGGGGAGGGGGGATGGGGTGGTGTCAGATTTTAACGTGGACGAGCAGGTGTGTGTGTGTGTGTGTGTGTGTGTGTGTGTGTGTGTGTGGGGGGTTTTTGGTTTTTTTTTGCATGGGGATATTTCTATGGAGTGAGGGCAGAGTTTATCAATCCTAAACACGAGTGGATGGATCCTGTTACACGGTGCAGATATGCCTGTTTACTCAGCAGTGTGAAGAGCAGAGAGGAAGGAGGAGACTTCCCTCGTGCACGCAGGCTCGTGCATCTGTCTGCGGACTCGGCTAAAATGCCTCCTTACGTCTGGGTCCTTGTTGTCTGGCCTTTAGTAGATTCTTCCCCTTCGTTTTAGTAGAACAGCGAACCTAAGTTGAGATGTCAGAACCGCACTGACGTGTTTTTGGCCAAACACTCCCACTGGCAAGAAGCAGAGATGCCTGGAGGCTTAGTCTGAGGCTGCATCCAGCCTGTGCTCTTCCAGGGAAAATGACTGGAATTCCTGCTTCCTAACATGCCTAATGAGCAACAAAGAAGGACATCGCAAAGAGGAGGGTTTTCATTCATTCCCTCTATCCTTTTTTGCCTGAAACGGGAAGACGACTCAGTTTAAATATCCAGACAGTAATAAAAACATGCTAAATTCTGCTTTTGTGTGCTTGCGTTCCCCCCACCTCCCGTTCTATGTCCAGATGCCTCCAGATTTTATTAATGCCCTCATCAGGAAGCGGGGCCAAGAGTTTCTCTTTGCTAACAAACAAATTAGCCTTTGTATTGGAGTGGCTCCACCTCTCCTCCCCCTCTCCTCGTCTGCTGGAGGAGCTGGAAGAAAATTCTCAATGAAACAAAGGAGACATGCAGCTCGATGGCTCACAAGTAGAGCCCAGGGGCATCGGTGTTGATTGGAGAAAGAAAATACTCTTTACGACTGAAGCCTTCATTTTCATTCTAAATTTAGAGAAGTGAGACACCCTGACAGGAGCAAATATAGCTCATTCATCCAAGTAGACAATAACACTTCTATTTTAGGAGGAAACAGTTTGAACAAAGAACATCAAACGTGGCCGGTCCAGAAGTGGAGTTCATCTACTTAGGGAATGTTCCGAGCACAAAGAGCGATTTCGTTTATGAGGTTTTGCCATTTAGGTGAGACAGTCCGCTGCCACCGTGTTTACATTAGGACTAGAATCTCGAGCTTTTCCGTTTCATCCCTGGGCCATAATTAGCGGTTTGGCTGGGATCAAAGTGTCTGGTTGAAAACCATCCTGTTGGTGTGACAGTGCTGTGGACTGCCATGGCGTCCTAAGCCTCTAAGAACATAACAGGTTTAACCAAGGAGCTCATATGTCGGGGCATTTACAGCGCTGACCGTCCACTTTGCTCTCGCAAAGTTCCAACCTAGTGTTTGTTAGCTCACAAGTGTCCAACCTAACACATTTTCCTTTAAATCTGACTGTAGAAGTTCACAAACAGCAGCAGATGAAATCCAGGCAGGAGCTGCAGTGACTTGACTGCATTTGTAAATACTGTAGAACAGGTTAATCAGATCAATAAGGATTAATCTATCTGGATTTAATTTAAAAATACCAACAGAATAAAATAGCAGTTGGAAGTAAAGTGCCGCTCCTGAAAACAAGTGGATTTAAACACAGAGAAAATTGCATTAAAGAAGTTGTGTATCTGAGAAACTGTTCAAAATTACTTCAATTAATAGTTTTGGTTTTTTTTTTTTTGTGGTTAAAAGAGTCTAGGTTGAAATAAGTAGCTTAAATAAACACATTGGCCTTAACAGTTGCAATTATTCAGAAAAGACCATAATTACATCATATCCACTGTTTACGATTTGCATAATAAGAATGTGGTCGTACTTTTCCACACATCTTTACAGATTCGTGTTTACAAAGAACCCTGAGAACGTCCTCTGGCACCAACTCCCAGGTGCCGTAATTGATGGACATGATTAGAAGGAGACTAAATGTCATGAATAATAAACGGCGTCTTTATGGCTGCTGAACGTTTCAGTCTGGTTTGTTTACTCCGTGGAGAAATATCTGATTTATTCATCAGCCATTAATTACTGGGTTATTAGTTATCCTGTTTGACAGATGAATTAGCGGACGGACGGAAGCAGGATCTTCCTCCTGTTATCTGTGTAAAAGCAGCCTGCTGTTTTGGATGGCTGTTGTTGCCAGCTGTATAGAACTCCAAACACATCATGGATAACAGGATTTTACACTTGAAGAAGATTATTAAGATGTAATTGAAATCTTTGGCAGAAGTAATTATCATGCTAAGCTATATGTAGCCTTAGTGTGTTAGCAACCACAGACTTAAACATGTTCACTTCTGATTGTCTGTGGATCCTTCATCATCTCAGAAATCCCAGTTGTTGCTCGTTAATGATTCTACGTACAATTAGGAACAACCTGCTAGCCAAAAAACACTCAAAACTCTCGTCTCTCTTTTTCTCCTAGTTTGTGGTCCGGTCATCGACATCCGAAACGACATCAGTGAGTTCAACCTGCTGGAGAAATGTACGGTGGTGGAGGGCGTCCTGAAGATCGTCCTCATGAATGACAAGACCAAGAACATTAACCAGGAGCTCTTCCGCTCACTCAGCTTCCCGAAGCTGACCATCATCACCGACTACCTGCTGCTGTTTCGCGTCTCGGGCCTGGAGAGCCTAAGCACGCTTTTCCCCAACCTGGCCGTCATCCGAGGGCGTAACCTCCTCTTCAACTATGCCCTGGTGATCTACGAGATGCCCCACCTGAAGGACATCGGCCTGTACAACCTGAGGAACATCACCCGAGGAGCCCTGCGGATCGAGAAGAACTCTGAGCTCTGCTACCTGAACTCGGTGGACTGGTCGCTCATTATGAATGCCGAAACTAACGTCATCAGTTTAAACAAGAAGCCAGAGGAGTGCGATAATGTTTGCCCAGGAATAATGGTTAAGGATGAGCCTCTTTGTCAGAGGACGTCGTTCAATGACAACCACGACGCCCGATGCTGGACCTCGAACCACTGCCAGAAAGGTAATCTTTTCCACCAAAACCTCCTTCAAAAAACACTTTAGAAGTCGCGAGGTCTACGTGATATTTGGCCCTGAGAGTACACCGAGGGAAACTTTGATCTCGGGAGGTGGTTTCCAGCCTTGTAAACAGTCCGAAATGATGCACTTTGTACATCGACGACCAAATCCCTATGCAGTGTTTTGCCTTCATTTCCGTCCTCCTGCAGGATTGTCCACGGGCCAGTGCAAACATTTCCTCTCTGTTCATTATGGGGACCTTGTCTTTAGATCAGGCTATTTGTGGAGTGAAGGATGGCTGCAGTATGGAGCAGCAGGTATTACAAAGGCATACTCAGTCCAGGTTAAAGCCGCTCTGCCAAGAACTGAGCTAGTCTACCTGTCTGGACCCTGTCAGTTAAATATTTGCCTTAGGGACTTTCTGCAATTTATGAAAAAGGGGCATATTGAAGGATCCAGGGAGGGGAGGGTCGTCCTTGTTTCACATCAGCACTAGGATCATGTATTTTCCTTTTAAAACAGTTCAGAGGAGGGTCAGGATATGTACACCCTCTTACAGAAGGTTTGTTACAACTTCTAATGCAGGTATTTGCTATTTGACGCATCTGTCTTGCAGCTCATTCTCTTAACTCTGAAGGACACAGAAGGCAGAGGTCTGGTTTATGTAACGGTGCCGACAGCGTCTTATTGCTACTTATTGACTAAAGGTTTTTTTTATGATTTAAACTGATTCAATGGGATTCTGCTGCGAGGCAGCAGATGGTAGTAACAGTATTCAGTCTCTGAATTCAGAATTCCAAACTGCTTCTTTAACAAAAACAGCACAAAGAAACCATCTTTACAGACGTTATCGATGTATGTGCCGTAGCCAACTTCCCTCAGACGTAATGGCAGTTGTGCAGATATCGGTGCCACATGTCATGTCATTGAGCAGCATTTCCCTTGATTTGTTTATTTTGCATAGCTATTAACATACTGGCCTCTTTTCTCCCCCTTCAGCTGCAGTCGGAGCACATGCAATTCACTGTTCTACAGCATATCCACAACAGTCCTTGTTGTTTTCAACTGTGTTGACTGTAATGACGGTGGGTTAGGAGTTGGAAACTCTAAACACAACCTTCGTCTGGAACCCTCAGAACAAATAGTGGAAATCAGCGTCTTGACTGTTTCTGTAGAAAAGCTACTGTACGGTTGTTTATTGTCATGTTTCTGTTTACCCTAGGAGGAAAATGGATTTATATTTTTATGTTTTCAATGCAGGAAGCGAGTTGATTCCTGTTTATTTGCTGAATACCACATTGTGAACGAGGCCGTGTCATTGTGGGACCCTGTGGTGCTCAGCCTGGACTTGTGAGGCAGAGCGCATGTATTGTTTGAACCCGTTCTCTTCTCGTGGAGACCCTGGCTGAGGTCAGAGTAAATACATTCATCTGGAGGGCCTTGAGGCCTCAAGGCTGCAGATAAAGCCTTAGATGGGGGTTTAGAACAAAAGCCATAATATATCTTTGAAGTCTTCCTTTTTTCCCTGAAAGTTAATGCACAATTACAATTTTCTCACCCTGCAATAAAAGGTTTGTTGTGATTCCTTCCTGTGATAAAGACTCTTCCCATCCCCCAGCCCGCCTGCATAATTGCCTTGTTTTTTACCCGGTAGAGATGTTCCTTCAAGGGCATATGACGTTTCCTAGTCAATAAGTCATGCTCTCCCCTTTAATTACCGTACACTACATGCGATGGGAACACCACCGGCCCAGCCCCCAACATCCGTCCCCGGCTTTCTATTGCCTCACGGGGCAGTAACTGTGCTGTCCAGCTAGTTCTAAGACCAACCAGCATCTTTACTCCTCACCTGTTTGGTTCTGAAGAAAGCCTTTGGTATTTCCGTTTCAGAGTTCACCCCTAACCCTGCCCTCCGACCCCAACACTGCTACGCTGTACGACGTTGCTTACGCACAATGCCGCACAATGCCGCACAATGCTGCAAATTGGGTTCACGGGTCCCAAACTGTACCATAATGAACTGAACTGTGTTGTTTGGTGGAAGCACAGCTTCAGTTGCCATAAGTGATGGGCGGACAGGCTCTGCCCTGGCTGTACACAGGAGGAGGGGCACAGAGGGTAAATGTCAGACAAATGTCAAGTATACGAGCTGGAACGGCAAACTCCCACCAAAGCACACTGCTCGGAGCGGTGAAAAATACCCATCACTGCCCCCTTCTTGTTTTTCAAACCATCTCTCCTCCTCTTTCTTAACCCACTCCATGCTTCCTTGAAACCCCCCTCCTTCTTCGCTGCTCCTGTTTTCCACTCCTCCTAATCGCCGTCTCTCCGAGCGCTCCACTTCGTCTCTCCACGGTCCTGGATCCCCTCTCTGATGTTGTCAGTGGCTCTGCTGGTGTGCTCTCCTTCATTTTTACCTCACTCTTCTGCAGGACTTATCGGGGGTTGTTAACAGCGCTGGCTGTCAGATATCTCCCCACTGTTTACTCGGCAGATACGTTCTTTCAGCGCTGCAGCTTGTTTGGCCAAGCCTCGGATCTTTTGACATCACCCGCCGCTTGCTTTTAGTTTTGGGGGGGGGATCCTGTCATTAAAACGCGTCCGGCCTGCTTCAAATAGTTTCCGTAGTGCTCTCTCTGTGTTTCCTGCGGGCAGAGTGACATTTGGCCCCTGGAGTGGCGCCAAAGCCTGATAGGCAAATGGTGTTTAAAATTAGGTGGAGGAGCAGGAGAGCACGCAGCTGCCTACACCGCCCGGCCCGATTCCAGGTTAGCCTTTGTAGCTCCACCAGGGAGGTACGCAGGCTCACAATTATCAGTCTGTGCAGGATTTGAGAGCAGCTTTTTTTTTTTTTTTTTTTTTTTTAATTGGGGAAAAAGGCAAATAGTGGATTTTTTTTAGGTGTTGTTAGTGGTGACTTGATCTGGTCCAGCTGTGCAGGTGTGTATGTGTATGTGCATGTGTGTGTGTGTGTGTTTTGTCTTTCACCACAATGCCGTACATTGCTTTTAGATGCGCACTCGCCCCCAGCGTCCATGTAAGCCGATGGGAAACGGCCTCATGTGTTTCTTATCAGCGCTTTTTTGCTGGTGAATGTGGGACATTTGTGACCCACATGTTGGAACCTACACAGGGAAGAACATGGAGTCTTCCAGTGGAACACAGGCTTTAAGTTCCACCAATGACCTCAATACAGCTCTGGTGGCTTGCTGAGCCAAGTTGACCCAGCATGTTCGCGTCACTAACGTCCGCCATCAGCAGGTGCCTTTCTTTGACATAAAAAGTCCACGCTAAAGCAGATTATGTCAGGTTTTTTTGCAGCACGCTCCAGAGCAACTTCTGCCAGTGACCTTCTGTTTCTTCTTATTCTATTTTTAAAAACATTACAATATATTTTAAATGTTTTATTCTGATAATTTAAGTCAAACAATTAGCCTGGATTTTAAGAAGACCAAACTGACACAATGACTCCTCTGACCATGCTACAGACTGTTTGTGCTCTGTGTGTCCTTGTACTGAACCCAGAGGAGCTCGCCAGCGGCCTGGGAGACTTTTATTAATGTTTACTGCCTGGCTGCCAGAGACCCATTTGATATCTCTGGTCTTAGCACTATGACCCAAGTTGACTTCGCAACCAGGGAAAACAGCCTCTTTCAGGCGTCGTACTGCAGACTTGGGAAAGCGCACTAGAATTTTTATTTCACATCCCTGCGTGCAACCCTGTGACATCAACTCCGTACAAATGACGAGTTGCGGAAAAGTGGTGATCCACTTCCTCAAACGGCGGTAAAACAAAAAATGCTGCGGGAGAAAGATATTGGAGTTAACCAGCTACAGTTCTCAGTTTCAGGAATAAACTATTCCAGTTAGAGCTCTTCATGTCACAATGTGCCCTTAATATTATACAGCAAGTTAAAAATTCTTGCAGCCTTAGTCACACAGACGTGTATGTGTGACTGTCTGTGTGTGTGTGTGTGTGTGTGTGTGTGTGTGTGTGTGTGTGTGTGGTGGGGTTTCATTTAAAATGGAGGGTGATTGCGTGCATGGCTGTACAGAGGTTATTATTTGCTAGTAAAAACTGGTGTCTATGGGTGAGGTCTTTCAGGTTTCTGTGCTGGTGTCGTGGACAAAAAACAGCCCAGCTTCTTCTAAATTATCTGTCGTCTGCTGTTTTTCTTTGTCCATCATCCAGTAACAGATACCACCAAGCGATCAAAATGTGGATGGCTTTTCTAAAGCTTTGCGGAGTCTGGTGGTTGTAGGAACAGGAGAAGAAAGGGGATCAGATTCCTGTCTTAAAAGTCTGGTGCTTTCCTGGGGACACGCTCTGTGCCGTGACTCAGTGCCCATACATCCGACGCCTGTGCCGCTCGCTCTCGCTCTGCTCCATTTTGCACAGAGCTTACGCAGGCAGCCTGTCAGTGCTGTTGCCATGAGATGGCACTCATGTTGATCAGACTGCCGGATTTATCAGATGAAAGAGGAATCAATGTGAACTCTAATGTCCGTGCAAACACATTCCGGCACTTTTCTGTGGGCAGCCTCAATCTTTGCCCACTCTTGTCTCTGCATTCCTGGAGACTACTGAGTCACCGGAGTTAGAGTTCCAACCATTAACGTTCCCTTTATGACAGCCTTTTTTTTGTTTTTTGTTTTTTTTGTGGGGGAAGAAAAGAAATGGCATTAACTTTAAAATCCACAGATAAGGATTTTTAATCTATTCAACACAATTCTGCAGACATTTCTATGTATTAAACAAAAAAAACAAAACAAAACAAAACATTGATTTATCTTATTTTTGTCACAAAGTATCATTGAGGAGTGATTTCAAAATTAGTGTTAGCCAGAAGTCTAACTACTGTTTTGCAGTTAAAAAAAAGTCATTAAAATACAGTACACAAGATTTTCACATCAAAAAAATAATTATTTAGACAGAAGAGTAAGAAAAATATTATTCAAATGGAAACCCGAAGCTGACAGGTTTTACAAAATAATAAATGTCAAACAAAAGTTTCCATATGTGCCTGGGCTTACTTTTTTTTTTTTACACTTCTTAATATAACCTTTAGGGATTCTGAAACGTTCCACAACAGTCTGAGTAAACATAATTGCAAATAGAATTGATACAAAACAGGGAAATCCTTTTAAAAGAGAGTAATCTTCATTCACCTCTTGGAGAAAATCCAACATACACTTATTTTTGTTAATTTGAAACAAATAAACAAACAAACAAGAAAATTACCCTAAAGATGCAGTATAATATGCACAATATTTTGTTGTAAAAAGTAACTGTTGTTAATAAAAATTAGCCAGTCTCCAGAGAGGCCTACATTCTTACCCAAATTCTATTTAACATTATTCATCTCCCATAATTAATTGTTGCAGTACAAAAACTATATTTATCTCTATTTAAGCACTTCTAAACTGCAAATTTGTTCAGTGATGGAAAAAATGGCTGTTTCCCAGCAGCCACGTGTTCTTCTGTATTCTCACCACTAGATGCCAACAGATCTTACACAGTCAAATTAATATGGATTTGCTCCTCCTAGCCTTTATGTTAATGTATGTTAGCCTCTGTAGCTGTCAGATGTTTGACATAGATGTTCTTGTTTGAATCTTGTCAGAAGATCTAATCATACTGACAAACATTTCCTGATTAGAATAGTTTTTTTTTTAGAATATTTTTTTTAATTTTTCTATTTGTTTGTTTGTTTGTTTGTTTGTTTTGTATTGTATTATATTATCTGTCAGAAATCTCAAGATCTCATTTTTAGATCTTCACATCTGGTTGTTTATCCTCCCTGTCTCGGCTTTTATCACATTTTGCAAACATTACATTTAGCAGCCGTTGTTCGAACATCACCAGAACCAGAACCAGAACCAGAACCTGTCTCTGCTGGGTACCCTCAACCTGAACCCTCTTAAACGCCTTTAAACAGTTAGCAGTTGCGAATCATTTTCTGTCTGCTCTGTTGGTTCTAATAGTCCCATGTTGACCTTTGTGAGACGGAAATCTCTTTGCATCACCCTTTAGGTTGTTTCAAGTTCCTCCCTAAAGGTAACTCCTCTAATATCTGAGTGGCTTTGCCTCTCGAACAGTCTGCACAAATCCGCAGACACGTGTCAGCTCTGCTGCCAAGAAGTTCATCTCAACGTCAGCGCCGTTCCTTGCATAATTTCAAGTGGGTTGCGAGTCTTTTCGTGGCTGCACGGCGACTACACTGTGTGATTGTCCACGTATGAACAGCAGGCCTTATTGTCCATTGATCGACGGCACTGTGAGTTTATCCGACTCGTGTCCTCTCTGGCCTACAAAGGACTCCTCTCAAAGCGTGGACAGATTGGCCTCTTTTTCTAGCTTTCCTCTCATAGACGTGATTGACTAAAATAGGGCCTGTGTGTCACACTGGTCCGGAGAGACCGACTCACACACACACACACACACACACAAGCACTTCTCATCTCGCACATGCTCCGGCTCCTCATTAGATTTTCCCTGTCTGCGTTCTCGTGTGTTGTGTGGTGTTTCCAGCATCACTGATGCTCTTCTGTCTGCCTGGTGGTTGTGCAGCGCTAAAGCTGCCGCATGAGTCACCCTGAGCTTCCGCCGCTCATTCATAAATCCAAATACTATAACTCCCCCCTCCCCCACCCCCCACATTCTGGTCTAGATAGCAGGAAGGATGAGGAGGGTCCCCGAGGCCAGAGAGGCAAACGCTGCGTGTCTGTCTCCTCTGGTGATCTATTTCTTTCCTGTGATATAAAAACATAGTTTACATATAAAAAGAATTTCTAATGAATACGTTGATAAGGGTGGGGGAGGGTTAATTCCGCAGAGGAGGACACAGCAGCTACTGCCCACAGAGAGAGGGGAGACTTTCCTGCTGGGTTTGCCGAGGTCACGGAATACTGCTCCTCGCTTTTCTTCTCGTTCATGTGTGTGTATGTGTCTGCAAGTGTGTGTCTGTGCACATGACAAAGAGGCGAGGAATGCGATCTACTACCTCCACCACTCCCTCCTGACACGGCTGAAATGTGTCTGTTTCTTTGAAAACAGGGAGTGGGTGGCTACAGGAAGTGTCCTTGTTTTCCCACTCTGTCAACAAGTGGTTTTGGTGTGTATTCGTCCTGTAGACAGAAGACTTTCTGATACACACCTACTTTTGTTTCCCTTCCCCCAGCATCTTACCTAATGGTGTTGTGTATGGAAAAAATATCCAGCAGGCATCAGCATGCCGGCGGTGTTCTTTCATCTGTCCTCTTTTGTTAATGTGTAAGAAAATAAATGGACAAAACAGACGAAGATAAATGGATGAATCTATTCCAAGAGAATTATCAGAATGTAACGACCCCCCCCCCCGACAGCCCAGAGTTGGTGTCAAACGTCTTCCCCCATTTGACTTTAAGCTGCACAGAGTCGTCTAGCTTGTCTAACGCCATTAGGCTGTTTTCCCTCAGTGAGTGAAAAATGAGGTTGAGCCCCGTCTGCCGTCTCCCTGCTCGGCTTGTCGGGGTGATTCTCAGGGTCCGGTGCAGTTGTCAGCACACAGTCTAATGGGCGCAGGTGGCCGGGGCTCCTCCGCCTGCTCCAGCCCTCTTGGCATTGCTCTCTTGGCAAAGCAGCGGCGCCTTGGCTCGCAGCCTCGATGGGCCACTCCAACACAGCGATCACCAGTTGGTGCTTTGTCAGCATCAGGGTGGCCCAGGAGGAAATATGGTGCTCAGCTTTGAATTATGGCCCCTGGTAGAGAAATACGCTGGCATGTGAAGTGTTGCCAGTGAGCGCTGGGTTTCTTTTCCCCGCAGCGGCTGTGGCAAAAGATGCTTTATTCACGATGACTTGCAAAGTGATGACATGCTGCCGGGTCACCCCTGGTTACCTCACTGTTGGCTGCGGCAGAACACGCTGGAAAAATGCCACAGCTGGACTGCAGCGGGCAGACACCACCTTGTTACCGTGTCAGATAAAATTAGAGGTCTCTAGAGCCCAGCACGGTGCAGTTCTACCTCCAAGCTGCCACTGTCCTTACTCATCCTCACCAAAATGGCTTCAGACTCACAAAACATGAAAGATTTTTGTGGCTCTACAGCAGAATATACGGTTTTAGCACTATAACCCTCAAAAGACACTCGATGACAGTGTAGCGATGACCCATAATGAGATCAGAGGCCACAGGGGTCATTAGATTCACAGTCTCAGCACAGTTTTTCATGACATGTATGCGAAAGCCAACCTGAGCAACCCTCTTTTGAATGACGTATTTCTGCAAAGTGCTGCAAAAGTGAATTCTACTGATTTTTAAAATGCGATCTCAACCTCACAAAGTCTCACAAGGAAAAAAGCTGTCGAATTTGGTCCCCCCCATGTTGCCCACCTATGTAAGGTGGAAGTAAATTAGCGTAACCTTTCATCTGTTTCCATCTACTTGTGTCTGTTGAGAGTACGTTTCTTGATAAGCGTCAAGCAGGCGCGTTTGATGTCCGAGTCTGGACTTTTCCTCTTTCTTCCAACACCATCCCCCACCACCCACTCCCATTACTAGATCAATTACAAGGACAAGGCCTGTGGGCCTTGTTTGCGCTTGAGTGTGCGGCAGGAATCACCTCTCTCCTTTCTCGTCTGCCTGATAACGATGACAAACACTAGCCCCGAGCTTGCATGTTAACACTGCTCATTCTCATTCATATTTGATAATTTTCCTTTTCTTAGTGTAGGCGCACATCTGGGCAGGGCCTGCATTCTGAACTCCAGTCTTCTTTTGTTTATTGAAAAGCTTCACCTGAAAAGGCCATGTTTTTTTTCTGTCCATGAGTAAGCCGAATCTCACCATCCCATTATAATCCAGTGGAAAAAATAAAGGCTCGAAAAGTTGCGTTGTGATGTTTTTGTGTGCTCTTCCCAGCAACAAGCCGCTGTCCTGTGATATATGTAACTGTTAACTGTTAGCCCTCTTCCCCAGACATGTACTCGCTTGAAAAAGACTTGTTTTCGCATTCCAGCTACCTCTCTCAATAATATACGGTATTATCTCCCAGTTGTTTTCTTCTCCCGCCTTCTTTTGCGTGGGGTGATGATGGCAGTTTCAAGTCAAGGAAAATCTCTTACAGGAACTTCACCTTTTTTCTATTTTGCCAGCTGCCGGTTAGATATCTTATTGACACAAATTAGTAGATTGTGTTGTTTTCAGTGTCTGAAGCCAGTCGAGCTGTAGTTATGACTGTATTTTTGGCCGTCCTTGTCTGTGCGTACGTAAACAGTATGATCACAGTTAATATGTTCAGCCATTTTTTTCTTGAATCTCAGCAATATTTATCACAGACCAAACCAAGTTGGCCAGCAGCTAGTGGTGAAAGTGAACTAATACGATATAAGTGCATCTCCAAGTCTCCCTGCTTCTTCATTTACATATTTTATATCTTTTCACATTCAATAAAAATTCTTGTTGGCAAACAATGGTGGATTTCCAAAGTTATAGTTAGCATTGTTAATAACGACAAAAGGTAAATGCAAAACAAGTGTCAAGACATGATCATTTTTTATTTCTTGTCTCGGCTAAAAGCCTTTTGTAAAGTCAAAAACCCAATAGTTATACTTTTTGTTTCTGTTCATGCCTGTTTTATATATTTCTCTTTACTGGAAATATTTCTTTTTTCCATTCACATCTTCCAATGAAAATAAGAAAGAAAAAGAAACCTGATCTGAATATAAAAGTCAGATTTAAAACAATTGCATTCCCCACATGCTTCTAATATTTTCCACATTTTATCAACATTGTTTTGGTCCTCACAGCAGTGAGAGAGAATTCATCATGAGGCCTTGGCAACTTTTTAAGCGGCACACACACGATCATATGTAAGGCATTTGCATTGAAATGCTAGCATTTTTATTATGTGTGTGCAGGTGATTTATCTGCACCGATCAAACCCCCCCCCAAAAAAAACCTGTTTTGCTAATATTTATGTATAAAGAGAATTTTTCTCTCCTACTTGTGCTTTTATTTGGTATTTTTCAAACATCTATCATCATTAGGTATCTTAATAGTGGCGCTTTAGGATTGTGCTACACAACTGTTTAATAGAAACAAACAGTGATCATTAGATTATCCTTTCAAATTTGATCAATTTTTTTTTATTTACTTGGTCTTGGCTCAGTTTCTTGCACACTATTGTCTCTCATAGAGTGTCGCCATCTTTTACATCTTACAATAATCACAAACACGTAGAATATTGTATATTGTAACAGTCACCACGTGCATGCCTGTCCATATGCTTCCATTTACTCACAGACAGGTGTGTTTCCACATAGTTTGAATAAATTATGTGAGGGAAACACTGATATATAAATATGTAAAAGAGTAAATCAAACTTCTCTCAACTGCTGCTTACTCCTGACCACGATGTCTGGTTGTGCGGGGCAGGAATACTTCCTTGACAGGTCACTGGTCGATCACGGGCACAGACACTGTTGCGAATCCATTACCTTCCAGCTATAAAGTGACTACATACAGCAGAGCTGCAGCTTTCATGCGTTACTTCTCTGGGCAAATCAAATTTAAGTAGTATTATTTTAATAGAAACATGATTTTTGACCAAGTTCCACTGCAATGGCCAAAAATGAGTGCGCTGCATTGACTGAAAAACGCCCGAGTTTGTCTGAAGCGTGGTCATAATTCCACACACTCATTTCTGACAGCAACATCAAGTATTGCCAATTTTCCCGGGTGAAGAAAGAATAAAACAGACAGCCTTTCACTGCAGAGGTGTGGAAAAGTCTGTGCACTTGTAGCATTAGCATGGCAAAAACCATAACTCATCTTCAAGTGCAAGTACCAGTAGCGATGAGAGCTGTGGAACAGCTTTGGATTTTCATGGATTGAAGCTGACAGCATGGACCTCTCCCCCTTCTCTGTGCTGTAGGGCAGCCCCCGCGTAGCTCAGGCTGAGTCAGAATGGGAGCCACTGTGTTGGCACCAGTGTCGTGACTGGCGCTTTGAAGAACAGTGGGAAATGCGAGACTCCTTCCTGCCCTCAGTAGCTCTGGCATTATTAGCATACTCTGCCTCCTTGTCATGACCCCCTTTCCCCACCTTGTAAGGTGCCAGAGTACTAAATAGAATCACAAACCTGGAATGCTCTTAAAGTTTTTACACCTTGTGGTCAGCAGTACTGGTATTTTCGTACTCTGGTGACAAAGCTTCTTATTCCCGTGGGATAGCGGTTGCTGTGTGTGGGTCGTGGGCTACCCACCGTGCTCCTTGTTGCCGCTGAAGCCTGAAATTCCTTCTTCCCAACAGCTGTGGACAGACTCTTCCTGCCGGGCCACGCAGCTGCCCAGAGGCCCTGGAGGACAGTAACAGCCCTGGAGCACTTCACTGGAATCTTTGACTTCCTCTCTAGCATAACAAACGCGACTGACTTGGACTGAGTGCTGGCTACTAACTTACATTGGAGTTACTTAACTTCATGTGCCCAGCTGGCTTCTGTTCAACTCTATTTTAGTTTAAGTATATTATACATTATTTTAAGATAGAGTGAGACTTCAGATCTACAAATAATTCGTTTTTTTTGCTGTGATACTGTAACAGCGATGCTGCTTGACTGTGGTATTGCGATAATGTGATTATCTTGACTCAGCAGTACATTAAACATTGTTTTAATTAAGTGAAAGCCTATTTGTGCAAACATATCAATTAAAACCACCAGGAATGCATTTGAGACTTTTCCTGCCACCGTTTTTTAGCCTTCATCTTTGCTTTTGTGCAGGGACACAGTTTCAGGCTGTGCACACTTTGCCTTATAATCAGCAAAAATCAAAACTTAAACCATCAGAGTGGAAGGTAATTTACTGTTTCCCTGCATGCGAGTACACGCTCTACCCACTACGATTTTGAGTGCCGCCATGGAGACAGACACCTCTGCATTGGATATTTCTCTTTGTGCCTGCGGGTGTCAGATTATGCTTCACACAAGTATGTGTTTAAACTCTTGGCTCCACTGCGATGAGAGGAAGCAGCCTCGCGGGCCACAGTGAGGAAAGGCAGCACCTCGGACTTTAAAAAAGGGCCAGTAGAGGCAAACCCTTGCTGATTTATAAAGTGAGTGTACACGGGGTGGTTTCAGAGTACTGGACTAAGAGAAGGAGAAGAATAAAATAAAAAGAACAAAAAAAGGTGGAGGTTCACAAATCCCCACCCAGTAATGAGGTCATACATGGACATGTGCATCTCAAGACCGAGGCAAGATCAAACGAGTTTGCCTCCCACAGGGCCACAGAAATAATAGGCCTTCGAGCCACGTTGAGGACACATGATTCGAGTTGGACTGGCCATCAAATGTCATGACAAGGGATTTTAAACTTGGATTCTTTTGGTTTTTGATAATTGCATTTGTATGTTTGTGTGTTTGGGCGAGTGTGTACGTGTGTGTGTGTGTGTGTGTATGTTTGAGTGACTGAATGAGGCCACTCTGTGAAGCTGTATGTCCAACAGACAGACAGGTTGTCTGCCGCTTGTCTATAATGGCAAAAGGGCACTGTGCCTGGGGTGTGTTTGTCTGCAACCTTCCATTTACTCTCCCTTCTTTCTGTCTTTTTCTTGTGTCAGCTGACACACCCGTTCCAGGAATCTCCGCTGTGTTTGCTGATTTTCTTATGTGACTGCTTCTCCTTCCAAAATGCCCAAATTAGGGTTATCCCACAGTAAATTGGTTCAGGGCATTGCCAAAGGGCCTCGGTGGGGATGCTCCACAGCGAGGCGCTTTTCTGGTTCACTTCAATGAAGTGGGTCGCTCACGCCTGCCGCTGTGGTCGAGAGGGGGCCATGTTTGTGTGCGTTAGGAGGTGGAGTGGGTCACAGGGGAAAGAAACAACGGGTACTGCTCTTGTTTCTGTCGCCTTCCGCCTGCCTCCTGGCAAAACTTGATCAGGGAAAAAAAAATACACATTCTGCTTCTGCAAAGCGGGCCTTTGTTTCTAGACAGAATCAGAACTGTCAACCATTTTGGAAATAGTTTCCAGCTTATTAAAATACTTCCAGACTGTGACTGTTCTAGTGAGTTTTCCAGCTAATTGCTTGGCATCCTTCCCTATCTCGTGTCTGTTCCATCCTTCCTCAGAGAATAAAGTCTTGCTTTTTTATTCTGATTATAATGCTGATGCAGTACCTGTCATCGTCAACCCATCTTCGATCCCAGATGAGTGAAGCACATGCATTTCATTGTCTCAGTCTCTAACTCTGAGGGTTTTCATTCAGTTCAAATCTGACCTGATAATAATTGCAGAGACTATTCCTGCAAATATAAAATTGCAGCAGCAATTTGCAGCAGAGATCGATGAGTGTGTTTGTGCCACAGACAGTAATGAGGGGGAGTTGGAAAAACATAGTTAAAGGGAGCTTAATATAGCCAAGAATCTGGCCCCTTACCATTCTCTAGTTGAATCTGTACTGCCGCAGGAGATGTCAGACTTGGTGTGCGCCTTGTTTACATCATGTGATGCTATCTGCTAGGTAAACAAGATTGAATGACATCCATCCATGACTGTGGGTGCCAGACCGGAGCCCCCTTTCAGCTGATGGCAATGGTCCAGCAGGCCGACAGCTGGATCCGCCAGCTGTGTGGAAAGAGAGGCAAACATTTCTGTTTTTCACCTCCTGCCTGCCTCTGTAGCATATATGTTTTTAATTGCTTAGACTTTGGCTCGGGGTCGTTCTGTGTTTGGTGAAACAACAGAAATACCTGGAGCACGTACAAAACCAGTCCTTGCTGTGCTGACAGACAACACGGTGTTTTAGGTAAACAGTTTGAGGACTGTTGGAGCCGTTTGTTAGATAGGAAACTGCCTAAAGAGCCCTAAGCATTCTATATATTCTATAATTGTTGCTTGGTGATCCTTAAACCAGTGCTTGCAGTGGATTTACTTTCTCTGCTGCTTGACGTGCACCTGTGCATGCACTGCATCTGTACGGTAAGAAATACAGGATTGGTGGTGTTTTTATTTTCTGTTTTGGTCCAGAACATTAGCTCAGCCCGCCCCTCCTCTGAATCTTTCTGTATTTTTGAAGTGACCCGAAGCCTGCCAGTGTTATTGAGTTACAGTTTTATCACATGAGGATACATTGAGATAGTTCTACCCTGTAGTCCTAATTTCAAATAAAAAAACATAATCATTTAAGATCATATCAGGGAATATCATCACAAATCACTGAAACTGAATAAACAGAGATAAAAAACAACTAAGAGGCGACTTCCAACTTCTTCTATCGCTGCCAGCATTTGCAGGATTCTTGAGCTCGAGGACAGCCATGTGTTTTACTGCCTCGTAAGTTTTTACCTCTTTGGTTAGGGTGACCTGATTTCAGTCTGGTGGCTGGTCTCTATGGGAGAAATGAAAACGGAAGGAAAAAAAAAATGCCTGGAGACAACTGTCCAAATGTGCAGAACCTGGAAAATAAGCCAACTGATATTGACTCAGGCCTACTGTGTCTTGTGTATTGCCACAGCATTGGTTATTATTCCCTCAATGATGTCATGTCTGCCTCATGAAATCGCCTCTTGTTCCAAATGTTGGGTATATGCCTCCGTTTAAGCTTGTCTGACAAACAGACAGTGCTTTGCTTTAAATGATTTTGTTGGACACAGCATGTGGTGGGGGCTGTTCTTTTCACCGTCTGACCCTTACTGGGAAAACTGGAAGAATGCCGATTGTTTTCTCATCACTTGCTTTGTCTGGTAAACTCTATGCCAGCTCTGTGCTGCCGAGTGCTTCCATTCTATACAATTTCTCTTCCATTTTTCTCCCACCTGGACTATTCTGCTTCCTTATCTTCCTTTAGATCTAACCCTCAGCTTGTGGGCACTATTGCCCTGCTTACCCGCGATGATAAAAATGATGCCTAACCTTGCTTATGTTAAAGTCTATCGTTTTTACAGTCAGTACAGTTAATTTCCACAGTTTCCAAAGGATTACAGTAGGGCCTTTATGTAATGTCAGACAGAAAGAAGATATAAAGCCGTGTCCTCTAAAAACGTTTTCCTCACAACGAGCTTGTTTAGGCCTGTGGTAGCAGAGCCAGGGTAAAATGTAAGCTATTGAAAAAGTTTTCTTTGTAGATGACAGAGCATTGTGGGGCTTTGTGAACTCAACCAGTGTTGAATCTCTGGTAGAACAGTTTCTGTTTAATACCAGCCATTACTTCTTTCCTATTGATTTCATCCTCCTTGGTAGTGTACGCAGGGGTTATCTGAGGCAACGGAGAGGGACCTAGCTCAAATAAAGAATGCATGATGGTAAATGATCCGCTGAAACGTCACTTGCCCCCAGCTCATCTTCTCAGGAATGCAGCGTTTAGCCTCTTAAGACCCAGAAAATCGGGGTATTTTTAGAAAATTCCAATCCTTATTCCGTTTATGAGTGATTAGCCAGTGACGTTGTATTTGATGGTGTTTCTTTTCATTTTCCTCCCCATTTAGGTGGTATTACGGAGCAGTTCTGTTAAAGGTCACATAAAATTAGTGCACAGGCATGCTCAATCTGTACAGGCATGCTCTTTAATCTGTGATATTCCTCCTTTAAATAGAACAGACCCAGACCCATTTTTCCAAAGCCTCTGCCATTGTTGTGATCCACTTGGACTAGATCAGAGTTAGTGTATCTTTCACCGTGTGTGGGCTCATCTGAGATCTGTATGATTGTGCCCCTTATTATCAGTTTTTGCTTCTGGTGTCCTCTGCCTAATGACTTAGTTTACCTGTTTTGGGTAGTTAGAACCAGCATGCAACTTTTCTGTTATTTCGTCTGTTAATAAGTTACTTGGCATTCATTTTTCTGCCCTGCACATGTCTCACACTCCAGGTTGAAGTGTTTGATTAGTTAGTCGGGTCTCTTAGAAGGTTGGACACAATCAAGTATGTTGAATTCTGCAAATTTCAGCAAATATTGAGACTGCTGAGCCCTTTGAAGTCTCTGCAGGGTTGACAAGAGACCTTTCTGTTCTTACTGAGTTCTGAGGCTAAGTGGGATGGATGCCTTGGAACCAGTCCCCTTGTTTAAATCAGTAATTGGATTAGAGGTACCCTCTGGAGAAAGGTGCCATAATGATACAGCACTACTGCACAACAGACAGCATGCAGGCAGTGGTTGCCTGCATCGCGCACCTACTTAGTGTTAATATTGATTTTGTGGATGAAAGAGAATCTCAGGATCTCCCAGAGATGTGAGTGAGGCTGTGCAGAACACCTGTGGCTGCTTAAGCATCGGTGTTCAATGCACCTATCCATGTGACCTCCTCACAGGCTGGCATTGTGGTAAAGAATGGTAAAAAAAAGTGTGCGAGACAAAGACTGAGCACAGCTGACTGTTTAAATAGGAGCTCATGTCTCAGTTTAAGGAGTGCAAAACTAGACACCGCCATGTGCTCATGTGACAAAGCGATGTTAAGAGCCCGCTGTCGTGATATAAGATTTATAGAACATTAGGCTTTAGGAGAATTTGGATAAACTGCACTTCGAGTGAGATCCAGATTTAGCAGTTGGTTTGTAAATGTGTTTGTGAGGACATTTATATGTGGTCCTGGGTTGAAACTGACCCCAAACTAGCACACACGCAGATTCTGGAGCTATTAAAAATGGTTCGTTAGGCCATTCATCTCTCAACACGATCAGGTTACAACAGCGGGAATACAGGTCCAGGGTGGCGGTCTAACAAACCCAACCAAACTTTGATGAGGAAAACTTTGGATAAAAGTTACATGCTGATACAAAAAATGCACCCGTGTATATGTGTAAATCTTGTTTTGCAGGCCTACATAACATAGTATGTGTGTTTGTGTGTAAGTAGAAAGAACATAATTGTCAAGCATATCAGAAAAAGACATAGCTGAAGGATGTTTGACCTGTAGACGCAGAAGCATTGTTTTTAGTAAATGGCAGAATT
>CAAE01015122.1:734789-804845 GCA_000180735.1 Tetraodon nigroviridis
CAAAGAGTGGTGTTAATGAGTCATGTTGAGTGCATCTGTTCAGGTTTTCCAGTTAACTTATGGTTTCTCCGAATCCGTGGAAAAGCTGATCTTAATCGCTATGGTAACAGCCCCCCCACCCTCTCAAATGCGGAGGACTTGTTTACCATGTCTGCTCCAGACTCAATAACATGTCAGTCAAAGGGATTAGAACCACCCCTTCTCAGCTGCTATTGGCCCAGGACGGAGCTCCCAGTTTAACCCCCACCCCCGTCCGCTTTCCCAGCATCCTCCTCCATATGTCGTCCCTCCCCGTCCAGCACTGCTGTGAATAATAAATGATTTCCGAACTGTCTGTCACGCTTCCTACTTCTCATCAGTGACACAGGCAAAACAGTGCGTTTTCACAGCATAAACATGGAAGATGTTATCTGGTGTTGTTGTTTGATGGGAGAAACGTAATCATTTCTTTGCTTTTCATCCCTGGTTTCATCCTCAACTGCGACGGAGGCTGGCTGGCAGCAAGCGTGCCACCAGCCTCCCAGTGTAAACAATGTAGTAGTCTACTAACACAGCAAATGGCCACAGTGCAAGCCTCTGGTGCACAGTGAAAACAATACCATTGGTCTTTTGAAGCCAACCTTTTCTTCATCAGATGGGAGCCTTTTTGCCAACGCAGACGTGTGAAATAGGGCTAATGAACATAAGGAAGCTGATATCAGACACTGTGCTAAGAATAGTGCTTTGACACATTTCTTTTTTTTTTTTTTTTATATAAGTTAACCCATTTCCATCCATTCCAGAAGCGAGAGGTCCCTTTTTCTTAATACTACTACTACTAGTTTGATACTCAGCTGACATTTGGAAAAACCTGGAATTGGTTCTGGAACAACTTTGGATCAAGCAGAGGTTTCTGTACTGGTTTATGACACTGGCCACAGCAACAATAGAGAGGACCCACACATGATAAAACACAAACCCCACAAATCGAAAATAAATATCAGTTCTTAAAAAACCAACAAAATATGGCCTTAAAAGCACCTAATTACAGAGGTCCTGTTTGAAATTATCAGTCTGTTCCACGAGTTTAAAGTGAAACCGTGACCCTCATGGCCCCAGAGCCGTTGTGATGCGTGCCGACCTCGGGGATCTAAATTTGATGCTTCCCTGCTTTTGTTCTCAGGCAGCCCCATTTCTTTGAACCTGACACTATTTCAATATTTTCTATGTTGTGCTCTTGCTATCCCACGTTGCGCTCCACTATCATGTTGCAGCTGGAATCCCTCCTCTTCTCAGGTTTCCATAGCAATTCCCAAAGTTGTTTTTGTGTTGTTGCAGCAGAACAAGGGGGATTAACATTCTCCCCTCCGAGTGCACTGCGGTGTGAAACATTCTGCAGATTCTTCACATAGTTCAGCAATTGGATGGTACTTTCACATAAAAAAAAGAGTTTTCTGTCTCCCACTGCAGAGATGAGTCTTTCTCTCTTCTACAATCATGGCGGTGTTGTGGAGAACACAACAGGAGCAAGTTGTCATTTGGCAGCTTTTGGTGTCTAACCTGAGTGTGTTTATTCACAGGAAGAGCAGGAGAGAGGAGAAGGCGGCTGGTGGGGGGGTTGTGTAACTATTTTACTGTAAGAACCCCCACCCCACCCCCACGTGTTTGACATCTGTTACCGTGCTGCCTGAGGTCACCATCAAAACTCTGCGTGTCTGCATTTTGTTCTCTTTGCTCTCTCTTGTCTTTCAGTTCTCGCCAAATGTAACACAGAGTGCACTTAAATAGGCCAAAATCTTGGTCTGCTCATGCTTCTAATTTAGTCCCACTCGTATCAAACATCCACTCGGGGAATTCAAGCAGGATGACGACTTATCTGGAGAAGAGCCCCGTTAGGTAGACCCTTTCTTTTGAAGTCGTGGCAACCCACAATGCCCTGCATAGCTATGTGTCGAGGGCAGCAGCGCGAAAAATATAGGCCGCATTAGGAGCATCTATAAATAGTGGATTGTATCCTTGATACCAGGGGTTGTTTGGTCCCACAGTGAAACCGGGTCGACTTATATGGATTTAAGGCGGCGGCTCCTCCTCCCTTTGGCTTCTTTCTGGAGGAAGCTATGTGTGTTTGGAATTTCTCTTCATTGAGGAATCTGTAAAAATGATGCAGTAAGGAAGGGTCCTCCTGCAGCCGGGCCCATTAGAGTTTGCTTTGGCTGCCCCCTTTTGGTAGGATTCCAAGAAAATAATTATAATAATAATAAAAAAGAAGCTTCACTGATGCGAGCACCCCCCCACCCCCCAACCCACTTAAAAAACAGCACAAGTGTCAGCATCGTGTGTCTGATTGAATCACAGCTGCCATGTGAGAACCTGCGTGTGCACTGGCACTAGAAACTTTTATTTTAAAAAAAATAAAAAGAGAAAAGGGACCTCTGCCTTTTTTTTCTTTTTTTTGGGCTGCATCCAGGACAGTTGATGCAGTGTTGGGGAGGCACTGCAGAGCAACAACTCTTGCAGCGGAACATGCACAGGGCAGCAAAGACTGCACAGACAACTGATTTTTACGGCAATGCAGTAACTGCTCGGTTATTTTTAAGGTCTGCCCTCTCAGGAAGCCGTAATTTCAAATTCCTTGGGGCCTTTGCAGTGTATTAAATTAGGATATTGTGTCAGGTCTACTGAATAAGATTAGATCTACTTTTTTTAAAATCTCCTTTTGTCCTGGGGCCCTGAAGGAATTTTCCAAATGGAGAATGTAACCTGCAGGGATGTTTTGATATAATAAAGCAGCAGGTAGATGAATCACTTTCATTTTTAGTGTGTGTGTGTGTGTGTGTGTGATATAGTGTTTACCTTTAAATAATAACACTTGTTAATGATGCATAAACACAGTATCAAATGAAGATATTGTTTGTGTGTGTGTGTGTGTGTGTGTGTGTGTGTGTGTGTGTGTGTGTGTGTGTGTGTGTGTGTGTGTGTGTTGCGTTTGTGTTGATGCATAGCTTTCTAACTGTGTCTTTGCACCAGGCCACGGTTGCTAAGGATTTAGAAGTGCATCACCTCTCATTTCAGTTCAGATGTGGTTTGTTCAGTTTAGCAAAACACAGCACAACAAAATTTTTAATTTTCACAATTTAAGGAAAATAAAGGTGAAGTGCAATTTTATTTGAATCTATTTTTATTCAAGCACCTCGACAGGTTGACTTATTTTATATTTTTTCAAAACCCTGAACTTATCACATTCCTGGGGCCGCTCTTTATCGCAACATAAATTGTTTTAAAAGGGGTCATCAGCAGAAGCCTTGTCTGCAGGCCTTCTATAATCACACCCACAAGTTCACACACACACACACACACACACTACACACAGACACGCACACACACGCAAGGTCTCTGTTTTCCAGACCAGCCAAAACTAGGACAGTCCTGCCTGCAGCATCTTTAGATTAGTCAACAGTGGGAATCATTTACTTTATTCCAGCGTAAACTGTCTACAGTGAAAACAGGCCATTTGAACCTAATATCAGCACTCATGTCACCTTAGTGAATAAATAGAAGTTTAGTTCGAGTTTAGTTTTCTTTATTTTTAAACTTCTCGTTTTTACTTCAGTAGTGTTGTGAATAATTTCCAGTGCTGTGTTACTGTTTCAAGCAAATTTATTTCTCAGGAACATTTGCACAGATAACAATGGAGTTTTTTGTTTTGTTTTTTTTTTAGGGGAAATGCTACAAAATGACTACAGTATTTTTAGAAACGTGTTGCTGTTTGGGGTAATCTGTCCTGAACTTGACAACCTTTGTCTTTTCTGCATGTTTACTGTCTCAATCTCCAGGGCTGAAGGAAAACAAATCATTAGTGAGATGTATTTGGTCTGTGGGAAACTATTGTGTGCTATTGATAATACACCATCATGGGTTTTGGTTTCTAGGTGATTCCCAGTAAACAGAGAAGCTTCTGTTATTCCTTTTCCTCAAACTTAATCTGAAACATCCCAAAATCTTTTATCCTCTCATTTTTTCCACTCACTCCGGTTGTTTTGAAACTATAGTGTAGCAGGAGTGTGTGCGTATGTGTGCTTGTGTGTGTGTGTGTGTTTCCCAGTTGGCCTTTAGGGAAGAAAAATAGTAAGAGGGTTTGTTTTGATTGCAGAGATGTTCCTGTTTCTCTCAGAGTGAGGGCAGGTGAGGGCAGGTGAGGACAGAAAGGTTATCGCTGTTTACCTGGATTCTTCTGTTGTCTCCAGCAGTCTCAGACTTTCTTTTTCATACTTCAACATTTGTGTCTGTAAGGGTGAATCCTGTCTGCGGTTCTTAATATTTGTTCTCCCGGATGTTTGACTTTTTTATCTCATTTGGTAACTACAGCTGCCTCGAAGCAGGACGGCTCCAGGTTTGATTCCAGTTTGGTTCTTTCTGTGTGGTTTTTTGCCTGTCACCCATTGATGGGTGGAATGCTGAGCGGGGATAGGACAGACTCCAACACCCGCTGTGACCCTAATTAAGGATAAGAGGCCGTTAAGACGGTTGGACGTGTTACTGGCTGGACCAAAATGTGCCACATCAATGTTTACCTCCTGCTCAAAGAATGCATGCTAATGACAAATATATTTTAACAGCTGCATTTTAACTAACTCCTGATTGTTCTACTTCTCAATTTTTACCTAACTTCTTAATCTTGATAACTGTCTATCAAACATGCTGTTTAAAAAATGGGACATTTTAAAGCTATAATGTGCATCCACAGCCGCAATTATGTTGCTGTGTCCCTGCTCTGCCTCTTTTTTGACCCCTTATCGTCCTTGATTTTGTTGGAACAACATCCTGCTGGGCGAACTGTCTGACATCTGTCCCCCCCCCACCTCTCTGTCTCCCCAGTATGTCCTGAACGCTGCAAACTTGCCTGCACAGACCAGGGCGAGTGTTGCCACAGCCAGTGCCTGGGCAGCTGCACCGAACCCAACAACGACATGGCGTGCTCCGCCTGCCTCCACTACCACCACGAGGGCCGCTGCGTGCAAGACTGTCCCCCGGGAACCTACAAGTTTGAGGGCTGGCGCTGCATCACCATGGACGCGTGCTCTCAAGTGCACCTACTTGGCGACACTCAGTTTGTCATCCACGAGGGAGAGTGCATGCTCGAATGCCCCTCCGGCTTTAAACGCAACGAGACGAATCAGTAAGGACGTGCCCTTCTCTTCAGAACCCTTGTGATATTTTTAAATCAAACTCCATGTGCCGGGCCATTTTAGAAAGGTTTCATCAACTATTAACTTATCAGGTTTTCAAGATTTCTTTGACTTTCGTGGCTGATTTGTGTAAACGCAACTAAAATAGTCGCAGACGAAAGCCTCTTGTGTTTGCCGTGGGCTAGTGCATGAAGAATTTATCGGTATAAGCACACTTGGAACCTGCCTGAACTTCATCTGAACCTTCTGTGTGCAGGTCTCTCCACAGATCTGTGTTTGTTTAAAACTGGAACTTCTTTATGCTAAAACCATGCTGGGGTAGAAGTGATTCAAGAAACTATGAAGAGACTGTGTAAAAAGCTTCCTGTTTTCAGCATATAAATGTCTCGCTTGAACTCTCCTTTGTTGGACACGGGGACAAACTTTCCTCTATTTTGTCTTGCTGGCTCCCAAACTTTCCGTTGCTGGCTCTGTTGCTGTGCCTTTTCTGACATACCACCGATGTTTTGTCTCTGAGATCAGTCCTGTGAGTCACTCTCTTATAAGTTCAGATGAGACAGAGTTTAAACTCTTAGTATGAGAGATAGCCCCGTGTCATGCCTTGAATTTATTGGCCTGAATCATTTGGAATGAGTTAGGGAGTGGACACATTATTTCGGGATGATGTAGAAAAGCAAGAATTTGCTCTTAAATCATGTCTTTCTCTCTCTCTCTCTCTCTCTCTCTCTCTCTCTCTCCCTTCTTCTGCTGTATACAGAATGTTTTGCAGCGCCTGCAACGGGCCCTGTGACAAATCGTGCCGTTCGTCCATGATTGACTCGGTGGATGCTGCTCAGAGCCTGAAGGGCTGCACCGTCATCGACGGCAATCTGCACATTAACATTCGCAACGGAAGTGAGTACTTTAACACAAAGGGACTGGCAGCAACGCAGATCACGTGCAGCTCTGTCATTTTTATTGATAGTTGTTTTTTTTTTTTTGTTTCGGGCCTAGTTTTTTTCTCCCAGTAAGGACATCTTTCCTGTGTCATTGTACTGAATGATAATAGAAAAGATGGCTCATTCCCCTTTAGTCCCCTTATGATGCCTACTGAGGCAGAAGGAATGAATATTACATGTGCTTCTAACTCAATTATCACATTATAATCTTCTGTTCTTTGTTTGCTCAGTTGACGGAGCGGCTCACTTGCTAATCTCCACATGAGATCAATCCTAACTAATGTCGTACTCATTGGGATATTTCAATTAGGAGTTAGTCTGGGTGCAGCAGAAGCCTTCATTTCTTTATAACTCTGTGCTTATGTTCCACCCGCCTTCTCCCCAGATAACATCACATCGGAGCTGGAGAGCTTCATGGGATTGATCCAGACAGTGAAGGGCTACGTGAAGATCCGACACTCCCACGCACTCATCTCGCTGTCCTTCCTCAAAAGCCTGCGCTTCATCAACGGGCACGAGCTCGATAAGTATGTGTGCTCTTTATCTGCATGCCCCGCCTGAGGCTGCTTGCGTGCCGATATGGCAACTGAAGGGAATTAGCAGACGCGGGCGAACTGCAGCACACCAGGGAGGCTGCCACACACCAAACTATGGAAGTCGCATTTATGTCACAGCCAGTTCCCGCTGAAGGAGCGTCTGCCTTTTTGGGTGGATGACTGCATTCCTGTGAACCGAGGAATCTAAATATAACAGAGCCATTTCCAGATATTCTAGTATCACTTAAGAAGGGCACGTAAGAGCATCATTGTTGGGTCAAAGGGCACGTCTTAGGTGATTGTCTCATGCACAAGGGGACATTTTCTTTTTTTTTGTTTGTTTGTTTTTTTCCAGTAATGGCCAAAGAGGTCATGAGAGATCCTGTCACCCTACCGCTATCAGTTTTGTCAGGGAAAGGTTTCACCCAGAGGAATGCTCTTGAGGATGACAGACACTCCGTCAGCACTGGAAGTCTGCGGTTCATACTCGGACGGCTGAGTGTTTGTTAGCTGTGTCTCTGTTTTATATCTTCCTATGTCAAACAAACAATCCCAAACTGATGTGTTACACACTGCCACTGAGGGTGGGAGGTGGGTGGGTGGGGGGGGGGTCCTCAGTTAAAAGACCTCAGCTTTCATCAGTTTGTTGAGATATTTGTAACTTTTTCTTCTTTTGTTTCCTCATTTTCAGCATGTACGCATTCTCCTCCATCGACAACCAGAACCTGCAGAATCTGTGGGACTGGAACCATCACAACCTGACAATTCTGCGCGGACGACTCTTCTTTCGCCAGAACCCCAAGCTGTGCATGTCGGAGATCCACAAGATGTGGGAAAAAACGGGCAGGACTGAGAAGCCGGAGGAGGGAGACTTCAGTAACAATGGCGCTAGAGCCAGCTGTGAGTACTGTAGTTCTTCACATCACCTTCGGCCAAACGAGCTGATGCTTTAACTGAGGATCCTTTGGTTCAAACAGGTAAAAGTCACATCTTGAAGTTCAAGTCCAATGCCACAACAAGCCATACCATCGGGCTGACGTGGGAAAACTACCGACCTCCGGAATACGAAGGCCTGATTAGCTTCATCGTCTACTACAAGGAATCGTGAGTAAATCAATGACCATCACAGCAAAGAGTAAATCCAGAAATTTGTGATTTCACACAAAAAAAATCAGCCCATTTCAACCCCACCCAAAAAAAGCTGTGAATCCTTCAAAATCCTTCAGCATAGTTTCCTGTGAAATACGTCCTTATCTGAGGCCGTGTAAACGAATGTCTCACATTTACCCAAAACCTTGCTAAAGACCGTGAGAGTCAGATTCCTCCTGTTTGAAATCAAAGCGAGGGTCAGCAGATGACGTACGTGGACATCATGGGATGTGGAGCATAAACAGAACTCAGAATATGTTTTTTTCAACACAAATAAGCACGTGGAACAGACAGCTGAATGACTGCCAAAGCAAATTGATTCATCAATTTGAAATACTTTAAGTATGAACAAATGAATACAATATTTATTTTAATATATAAGGTAGGTTTTTTCTTTTTTTAAAATTCAATATTAGTTCCTCTAAAATAAAGAACTAAATTAAATCTGTCTGGTTTGGTATGTTTAACCTCCATTCATAGGGCTGCTCACCATTTTCCAGATGCAACTGCTGAGCTTTAAGATTAATTTCCTGCATAAGACTTTCTGTTTTAAGACAACCAACGGGCAAATTCTTCCAGTGAGAGTAAAGAGTTTATATCTCCATGTTCTCGGTGCCCATGTCTGTTTATTATGTAGGATCTGGTTTTCTTCTGCGTCCCTTTCAACTAGCACAAAGAAAAACAAATGACTTCCCTAAAGGTGGATAAATATTATTAATAAATGCTGACCAGTGAATTTCATCATCATACATGACTTCAAAGATGCTTCCACAGACTTGTTGTACTTTATGCTGATTGGATTCAGCTGCCATGTCATAAACACGTCGTCTTTTGGTCTGTCCTCACCAGTCCGTTCCAGAACATCACAGAGTTTGACGGCCAGGACGGCTGTGGATCAAACAGTTGGCACATGGTGGACGTGGATCTCTCCCATGACCAGAAGATCGACCCGGAAGTCACTCTTCTGCACCTCAAGCCCTGGACCCAGTATGCTATATTTGTGAAAGTCATCACCCTGCAGGTGGGGGACAAACACATCAAAGGGGCCAAAAGCGCCATAATATACATCCGCACACGCCCATCATGTAAGTATCCCAAACATCCCGTAGGTGGATTCTCACTTCTCTGCGGCATTTTTTTGTAAAATCACATGACCTCTGTTGCAGTGCCGTCTATGCCCAAGGACCCTCGTGCGTATGCCAACTCCTCTACCCAGCTGATAGTGAAGTGGTCACCTCCGGTCTTTCCCAACGGCAATCTGACATACTACTTGGTCCGCTGGCAGCGGCAGCCGGAGGACAGAGAGCTCTACCAACACAACTACTGCTCCAAAAGTTTGTATTAACCCACTAACATTCTGGTGCAGAAGCAAGATGCACATTCTTCAACACTGCTGTTTTGTCCTAAAACAGAACTTAAGATCCCAATCCGAATCTCAGCCACGGGCCTTATGGACATGGAGGAGAACACCAAGCCCACGAAATCTGACCTAGATGGGGCAGGTAACATCCAGTGCTGCACCTGCCCGAAGACGCCTGAAATGAAGGACCGGGAGAAGGCAGATCGTGTGTTTTTCAAGAGATTCGAGAACTTCCTCCACAACTCCATCTTTACGCCAAGGTAAATTGACCTTTGGACCTTTTGACCTTGTTGATGAGGGAGGCAAAATGGCTGCTCCGTGGAGCCCGAGCCCACGTCCACACCACCTGGGCATGGTCCTTTTTTTGTGTGCACACATTCAGAGCCACCCCAGTGAGATTGTGGTATTTCTGTTGCCGTAGCAATGGTGGCACTGGGGGACGTCAGGTCCTAGCAGGCAGCAATTTAGGTGGCAAACAAATACAGGAGAGATGTGTGATTAGGGAGTCTGAAGGGCCTGGCGTGGCGGCACACTCATAGCTGTTTGTGCCTTTGTTGCCCACAACACATCTGTGATGCGTTATCTTTTTGCCTAGTTTCATTGGATCAGAGAACTGGTTTTCCTTTCCCACACCCCTCAAGACGGTCACTGACAGTCTGGCACAAAACATTTCTCAACTGATGCTTCACACCCATCCATTTCAACAAAAAGAAAATTGGCTTTGCTTGTCCTCCAGGGAACCTTCAGCAGATATCTGTGATTAATTGAAACTTCATGACACCTTTGCAATGTGCAACGCCATCTGGAAGAGTTCTTTTTTTGTAATTGAATGGTCATTGTTCTTCAGGAAGCGAGAGTCCTTGCTCTAATGTACGTGCAGAATCCCTGTAAAAGAGCCAAGGTTATCACGGATCACTCTATGCCCTCCACGGTTTTTAAACCCAAAAGTTCAGGGTTTAGATCCTGAATGAGGAAAAAGCAAGAGGGTGCACACAGAAACAGAAGAGGAGGAAATGTTTTTCCATTCTGCCCCCTACTCAGCAGTCTCTGCTCCTTTCCTTGCATGCTCACTATGTTTATTCCCTTCCGGAGCAAGCCAGCTGCCAGGGATCCTACAACGAATCCATCTGGAATGCAGATGAATAAGGGAAGAGCCCCGATCGATGGTTGAAGTCTAACAGAAAGTATGAGGGCCAGGCTGGTTTAGAGGCCCTCAGGCAGGCGGCTGCTGGTGTCTGTTTCAGCACCAACCCAAATCTGTTATCAGCTGACTTTAGCCTGCGTTTACTTTAGTCACCTGCTGCTGAAACGCATGATGCCCACGTAGGAAACCAATTCAGGATCTGGTGTCGGGTCTTTCAAGTTTGTTCAACCAATAACATGCTCCGATGCGCCTTGCTCTGAGAGCCTAATCGCGGCTTTCCTTTCTGGATTCCGTTGCGTAAAAGGTGGATTCTTTTTATAGCCACTGAGGTCAGGACACTATCTGTAGTAACTCACTCGTTATAAGGTCAAGCTTCAGTCAGCTGAAGAGGACTCTGTCAGAGGGCTCGGATGCCCCTGCTCACCCCTCATTGCAAGTACAGAAGATCACTCAGGTTTTTTTTGGTGTTGCTGTCGTCTAGGGTTACATAACCTGGTATTTTATTCAACCTGATATTCAAAACTGATTAGTACCTTTTTTGTGGAGAAAATTTCAAATATTTCTTGCTTCAAGATCATTACATGTTGAAGAATAATAATTAAGTGCATAAAAGATTTTTGTGATGCTAATCCCCACATACAGTGTGAACTATGAGCATCGCATGCTGTAATATAAATCTAAGCACCTGTTCGTGTGGTCCTTGTTACAACCCCCAGACATTTATCACCTAGCAAGAGTTCTGCAAAGACTTTACTCTACATCACCTGTTCACCTCCTCCTGTCCTCACCGCTCTCGTTTTACAACTCAACGAGCGCTCGTGACTCTGGTCATTTACTGACTGCTGATTCCGTGTTTCACATTTGGAGGAAGTCACAGTGTGCTTTCTGCAGGTGACTCTGGGGCCTTTAAGCCACAAAAATAGTTTTCCCTTAACCTTTCACAGTGGCAGCAAAAGTGTTTAGGGGAAAAATGGAAATGTGGAGATGCATCAGTTTCCGTCTGATCTGTCTGACCTTGTCCCCACCTCTCTGTGTTGCAGGCCTCCGGATCGTCGCCGCAGAGATGTCTTTGGTGTGGCTAACAATACACTGTTTCTGGAGGGTGGCAGCAGGGGAAACACCACATTCGGCACGGGGGATAACGCCACGGAGAGCATCCCTCCTGTCAAGCATTACCCCTTCTCCGAGGGCAAGAGCACAGTGGAATTTTTAGAGATCCACAACCTGCAACCCTTTACCGTGTACCGCATTGACCTCCACGCCTGCAACGAGGAGGTGGGACACTGCAGCGTCGGGGCCTTCGTCTACTCCAGGACCAAACCCGCAGGTTCAATTCCTACCTTGACACCTGCTCATTGAGCTCTTTTTAGATTCATTCAGAAACAACTGTGTGTGCGGTTTTCCCAGTTGGAGCAGACGACATCCCTGGGAAGGTGACCTATGAAAGGAGCGAGACAGTTGGGGGTTGTGTGTTGCTGCATTGGCTGGAGCCTGTCATGCCCAATGGTCTCATCCTGATGTACGAGGTCAAGTTCCGCCTGGGAAATGAGGTGTGTGTTGGATACAATTGGCGTAGCCCAGCCCGAGGTCACTGTCTTACTTCATGGGTTGCATCATATCCATTATCTCAGTTTCTAAAATTTTGTTAAACATTTTCACAATAAACAGTTGCATTGATTTAAGTTTCGGGATAATCCAAGTGTAAATTTCTGTCTTTAATTTAAGATGTTTTTTTCAGGAATTCCATTCATCGATTGTTGATAAATCAATTATTTCTGTTCTTTGGTCAAAAAAACACAACATAATTGTGTAGTTTAACACTCGTAAAAATTATTTAAAAGCCAATGACCACCTGAAGTGTGGACTGCATGACCTGTAATCCTGCCCCCACCCAGACGTGGCTGGGGTCGGCTCCATAGAGCCAGAAATTATCCTGAAGCTGAGCCGATTTTGACTGGTGCTCATCTGCTCTCTTTCAGCCCGAGAAGCACAAGTGTGTGTCGCGGCAGCACTACCTCGAGCACAGGGGAGCCCGGCTGACCAACCTTGGACCTGGGAATTACTCTGCTCAAGTGCGCGCCACTTCTCTGGCAGGGAACAGCTCCTGGACCGAGAGCATGTTTTTCTACGTGCCACCGCCCAAACGTAACTCAGTTCAATCTCGGCAAAGTTTGGGAAATCTTGAAGCTCTTTAAAGCTGATTAAAAGAATGCTGAGGCTGTGCTAATGATGCTTTTTTCACCAGGAGACGATGGTGTTACCTTCTACCTGGTCATCATAATTCCCATCATCGCGACCCTTTTGATCGCCAGCCTCATAACAATTCTGTTTTTTGTGAACAAAAAAAGGCGAGTAGAAACATTTTACACTTCTGCTTGCTTCTTCATAGTGCAAAACCTTCACAGTTGATGTTTTGCTGATTACAGGAAAAGTGACAGGCTGGGAAATGGGGTTCTTTACGCATCCGTCAATCCAGAATACTTCAGTGCCGCAGAGAGTAAGAGAATCAGCCATTCGCTCCCATCTCTCTGTGTTTGGTTCAGGATATGTAGCATTGAGCTGCTGTGTGTGTCGATCTAGTGTACGTTCCGGATGAGTGGGAGGTGGCCAGGGAGAAGATCACAATGCACAAGGAGCTGGGCCAGGGCTCCTTCGGCATGGTGTACGAGGGCATCGCCAAGGGTGTGGTCAAGGACGAACCCGAGATACGAGTGGCCATCAAGACAGTCAACGAATCGGCCAGCATGAGGGAGCGAATTGAGTTTCTGAACGAGGCCTCTGTCATGAAGGAGTTCAACTGCCACCACGTGGTAAGAAGGAAGCAGCCAATTATCAGATCAACAGTCCCGACTGCACCACTCTGACTAAGCTTTATTGGCTCGTTAAAAGTGTGAGAGGTACCAGCGGGGTGCCACACGATTGTCTTTGCCCGGGAATGCGATGCCCACGGCAGTACCCAGCTTCCTGCAATGTGTGCATCCTCTCATCAGTGTGATCTCATCCTAGTTAGCTCCATTAAATGGATGTGGTTTTTGCTTTTGGAAGCCACTGCGACAGCCCTTTACTTTATCAAGTCTGGCTGTTAAAAAGACCAATTTATTGATTAATTTGGACCAATGAAATGGTAATGCGTGTTCCAGGTTCTGCTTTATTCTACAAAAACTGTAAAAGAAGCACTATTCTATAAAGTGGCACCTAGGAGTGGAGTAGTTTATATTTAGGAGGCAGCTCTGGATCAGTTACTGATTTGCACTGCGATCGGTACAGGTGCGGCTGCTGGGCGTGGTGTCTCAGGGGCAGCCGACATTGGTGATCATGGAGCTGATGACCCGTGGAGATCTCAAGAGCTACTTGCGCTCTTTGCGCAAAGAAGTAAGCAGCTTTCTCACACACACACACACACACACACACACACACACACACACACACAAACTTTAAAGTGTTTTTGTAAAATATAGTACCTTTTAAAGAAATCAGCATCCATGGTTTGAATTCCAGGCCTGTCTGGCACACACTTCCAAGACTAACTGAAGATTGTTTTTCTGTACAGAATTCCACCAGTGAGGTCCTGCCCCCACTTAAAAAGATGATCCAGATGGCAGGGGAAATCGCCGATGGCATGTCGTACCTCAATGCCAACAAATTTGTCCACAGAGATCTGGCTGCCAGGAACTGCATGGTAGCCGAGGACTTCACTGTGAAGATTGGAGGCAAGTCGAACTAATCGGGCTCTTCCTGGCCGGTCGGGGCTGAAACCAGCCTGATGTTGATAAATAGGTGTTTGGATTTCAACGATTGCGTATAGCAGGGGAGTCTTAATGTAGATGGACAGACGGAGAAGGGAGGAGATGAGTGACTGCATGAGCTCCTTCCTCCCACGCAGTGGAGGAGATACTTAGTGGTTTTCCCAACCTTAGTTTTTATGTTTTGGGTTTTTTTTTTTTTTTTCAGATTTTGGCATGACAAGAGACATTTATGAGACTGATTACTACAGAAAAGGAGGGAAAGGCCTGCTGCCTGTCCGCTGGATGTCTCCAGAGTCACTGAAAGATGGCGTGTTCACTACAATGTCTGATGTCTGGTATGAGAACCTGCACTCACACATGGACATTACACATCACATATAAGACCGTTTACAAACCAGAGGACATTTTACTGCATTTCATGCACGTGTTTCAAATATAATTCCAGCGTGAACATGTGCCTGTTGTCATTTGACAATAAATGTATCTTTCACAAACTGGACATTCAACTTCAGCCCAGCTTGCCCATTTTTACCCCTGTCCAGAAACATGAATATGCATGTTTACCAGCTCTCTTGCAAGGTTTTGTTTTCCAACTCAACATGTCCCAAGGGTCAGTGCCTAAAAGTGGGCTTAAACTGCTCCAGATGTTCTCTAATCATAGGCTGCAGTGCCAGCACAAACCCACCTCCGCGTTTGTGTACTTCATCTACCGCTTTGATGTTACACAGATGAACTGCTGTAAGTCATAGCCATTCTGGGCTCCATGGGAACTCACAAATAGGAAACTTTTTGTTCCACTGATGAAGAAACACTCTTTGAATCAGGCTTTTGTCTGCCTGTGGGGGTTCCAGGCTGCATTATGCACCATATGTGTGCTGAAGTTTGCTCCACCACAGACTGAAGCAAACTTTAGAGTAAACTTTTCTGCCAAAGTTGAGATCTTTGTGCATTAGAAGATTATGCATATTAAGATTAAACCTAGGCAGTGTTTAGTGATTGGACTTTTGTCTTTTAGATCTAACTCATGCATCTGATATTAAGGAAATTTCCATATAGTGGCATTTTACATTTGATTAAGACTTACAATGTAGGAATTTAAGGCAACGTGACCTAACCTTGTCCCTAAAAGTTGATGGTAAACATCACTTCACAGCAGATCTGAGTTTCAGTGTCATGACCATGCAACAGTGTTTACTTTCAAATCTTTAAACTATATTATTTTGCCATTTTAATTTTTTCTTCTGTGTTGTATGTGAACAACAATCAAGTTTTTGAAGTGCTGCTTGTTGTCTGGTGCAGGTCATTCGGTGTGGTGCTGTGGGAGATCGCCACCTTGGCAGAACAGCCGTACCAGGGCATGTCTAACGAACAAGTGCTGCGCTTCGTCATGGAGGGAGGACTCCTGGACAAACCCGACAACTGCCCCGACATGCTGTAAGTCTATTCCATCTTCCCTCTTCAGATCACACGCTTTTATGGTGTAAAACCTCTCTAGTTTTATCCTCGACTCGCGCATCGCATTCAAATTTGGGAGCGGGCCTATTTTAAGCAGAGGTCCTGAGATATCATGTGGTGTGTAAGGTGAAGTGGAGCCAAAAATGAGTCCCGACATTGACGTCATAGTTTAAATGTGGGTCGTTGACGAAACGCTCAGCTGGTGGCGAGAAAACTCCTCACCCGGTGTGCAAGGCCCATAGAAGGGATGCCACGAGACGCGTGTGAAAGATGCCCCTCATTCCGATGGGTGCATGGAGTCTGTTGGCATCTGTCCAGGGAGGGAGGGGGGAAAGATGAGATTCATTAACTCAGATATGAACCGCCACGGCAGGTCAGCGTGCAGCCTTGTGCATACACACTCTGACCTCAGCGCGGAGGCATCCCGGCGTCTCTCCGCTTGCTGCCAGCCTCACCTTAGAAAGGAAGAGCAAGCTGAAGGGAAGGAAAAAAAACCTCCAAGTGTTGTGCAGACACAGAGCTCTGGTTTCTATGGCAGCCTGAGTTTTGTCCTGATTACAGGAGTGTGTGGATTGTGTTACTGAGGTGGCGGTGGTGTGAGTCAGGGTGTGTATGTGTGTGTGGGGAAGGGGGAGATTAGCTCCGCACTCCGTGAACAACACATGTGGACGTCGCCTTGGCTGGCCTGAGTTAACCGAGGTTTTCAGAGGAGCGTCAGAGTGTGGCAGAGCCAGACACCCCTACAAAGACCGAGCACAATGATGGAGGATGGATGAGTCATGTTTGGAGAGCTCCAAGTGTCTTCTCCTTTCCCATGGCCGTGGAGCCCTGGGTCAGTGGTCAGACTTCCCGTATTGCTGCCTGGAGTTTTCCAGCAGAACAAAAGTGCATTGTTGCTCCCTCCTTCTCAGGGGAGAAAATGAAAGTCGGACTCCAAGATTGTATTAGATTCTTTTAAATGATGCAGTGCAGTGACGCACGTATTGCTGTACATCAAGGTCACATGGATGAAGAGCGCTCTGCGCTCAGTCTCCTCATCTCACACCTACTGCTGATGTGTACACTGTTGTTTGCATCTCTGCTCCATAGTTTTATCAAAATCCCGTCGGCTCTAGATGTGCACGAGCAACTGAAGTTGATGAATAAAACTGGCATAAGAAGACAGTTTCTGAAAAAATGGGAAGTTTACTTCATGCCATTGTCAGGTCTGTTGTGCACCTGTGTGTCAGCAGTGACCTGAGGCTCGCAGGCAGGCAGGATCTACTGCACTGTTTGTTTTTCCAAAGTTGCACTAAACAAGCCCTGTGTACAGGAGCGGTGGGAGACTCCATCTGACAGGCTGCCCCGGAGCGCCAAACAGTACTCACATCCATCATGCCTTTCTTTTCTTCTGAGTTCAAATTCTGGACAACCCAAAGCCAACTTGGACCGTCCAGTGGACCGTCAAGAGACCCCCCCACTTCCTTACCCACCCACACCATTGTTTAAAAGTGTGCAACAAACTGCGTGCTTAGGAACGCTGTACCCATAATTCCTGTGTATAGAGAGAAGCTGGCACCCATCTGTACCGGGTGTTACAGGGTGCAAAGGGATCACTGCACCATCAGCGAGACCCAAGCGGAGATGACTGAGTCGTTTACTTCAGCGGGCCCCTGCGAGGACGCCCAGCGTGTTCTGTGAAGAACTGCGGCTCAGCTGCTGGCCTGGCACAGCAGCCAAACTCAAAGAAAATGCTGCATTACTCATATTGCCGTAATGCAGCAATAAATACGTCATCTAGTCATTCCGTAATGTCTTCTGTGAAGGGGTTTTTGTAATTCGGTTTACGTTACATCGATGAGCTTTGCAGACTGTCATAACACTTCTACTGTAAATCCAAATAATAATCTTGTATGAAAGCAGTCACTCTGAGAGATGAAAGCTGGTGCTGGTAAAACCTTCTTAAGTATGTGTGTGTGTGTGGTGTGTACCAGCTTTATTGAAGTCACACCCAATAAAAGAAGGATATTAAACAAAATAGGAAACAAGGCCTAGCCTGTTTTTTTTTTTTTTTTTCTAGATTTAAACCTTCCATAGCGCTTGCTGGTTTTGCTGCTATAAAAAGTTGGGCGAATTTAAAATCATCCCGTTATTATTTGCTACTACATTAGTGATTTACCCTCATTCAGTAAAGAAATAAAACTGTCTCTACTGCCACCTGCTGGCACGTTTGAATTCTACCATAGTTGCATGTTGCTGCAGACCTGACGCTTCTGTGGTTCGCTTGCAGGTTCGAGCTGATGAGGATGTGCTGGCAGTATAACCCCAAGATGCGTCCGTCCTTCCTGGAGATCATCAGCAGCATCAAAGAGGAACTGGATCCTTCTTTCAGGGAGGTGAGCTTCTTCTACAGCGAGGAGAACAAGCCGCCAGACACGGAAGAGCTGGACATGGAGGTGGAGAACATGGAGAACATTCCACTGGACCCTGCATCTGCCAGACAGCCTGCTGCTGCTGCCGCCACTGCTGCTGGTTCCCCGTTGTCGGGCTGTACCGGAGGTTGCACACCTCCTCCCTCCGCCCAGCAGTTATCCCCCATACAAGGCCCAGGTACTCCGCTGCTGGGGCCCGTGTCTCCCTCCTCCCTGGGCCTGGTGGCCCCATCTTTGGCATCACCGGGTCAAGCCTTGGACAAGCACTCAGGACATGTTTCTGCCAACGGGCCTGTGGTAGTTCTTCGGCCCAACTTTGAAGAGATGCAACCCTATGCACACATGAACGGAGGCAGAAAGAATGAACGGGCGTTACCGCTGCCCCAGTCGTCGGCCTGCTGATATCAGACCAGCCCCTCCCTCTCTGACACAGGGTAACACAAACCTCTCTTTTCTTCAAGAGTGATGGGTGACAGAAGACTGTTCTACTGTGCGCCAGTAGTTCTCTCCACACCTTTAAAGTGAAAGGTTACTTTAATTAAAAAAAAAAATAAAAAACTGAACGAAACAGCACAGAAACTTGCTAAAGCATTTGGGGTTTGGTGGCTCAAACCCCCTACCGAGGAAGTCCCTGTGCCGCCCGCAGAGCAGTTTTCATCGCAAGAGTCCTTGAAGGTGGGAACGCAAGTGAGCACGAATCCTCCCTTACAGGTTTAGATACAAATTTGTGGAAAATAATGTTTTTTAAAGCATATCTGCCAGCAAATCCAACAGAAGAGCACTTTTTTCCTGGTTATTTCAGAGAGGATGTTGTGGATTTCTGACTGTGTATTTATACAAACCCTGTTCTCTCTTTAAAATACGGCTGTTTCTAAATGGGTTCCTATCTGAGTGACTGTGCTTGCGTTAGCAGACCGCCTCGTGTCTCTCAAGGATGCCTCAGTAAGACATCATCGTTTCAGTGCTCTGTTAATATTTCTGTGGATGTCAATCACCCCCGGAGGCAGGTCAGGGTGGAAGACGAGGGCCTTCTGTTACTCAGCCAAATCTGTTGCGCTTTTCCCTCAGTTTCAGGCAGGTTTCTCCCTTCGTTTGAGGCTGCGATTCACAGTTGAGATATTTCTGTCCAGGAAATCACCTGCCCGGGTGTTGCGGTGCGGCAGCAGCAGCTGTGTGTACTGGTGTGTGGGTGTGTGTTTGGTTTGGTTACAACAGGAAGATGTTTGGATCCACACCTGCAGTGCATTGAATAATAGGTATTTCCTATTAAATTTTTAAAAATGGCAGAAGAAAAATAAGAAGGGCAGATAATACTTTAATATGAACGGGGTTTAAAAAAGGCATAAAACAGTTGTGTGCCACCTCTGACAGCCTGGTGAGGACAGGAGAGAGACCTGATGACATGTCTGTAAATAGACAACATTCAAAAACAATAGTATAGCAGCACATGCCCGAAGTGATTTAATCAAATCAATTTTAATCAGACAAATTTCTGGTTAAACTGACTGGTCTGGACATGCATACAAAAACCTCACTGAAGAGAACTTTGACTCACTGTGAATCACAGTCTCGGTCTCTGGAAAGGTCAAACCGAGAGGCGGATAATGACAGACTGAGACGCTAAAAGATAACAGATCCCATTTCAAACCCACGGCAGGTCATTTTGAACATTTCTCCACATTTCAGACACATATAAAGGTCTAACGGTTGTGTTTCAGACTGCAGGATCAAATTTTTTTACACATCATTTGGGTTTAAAAAAAAAAGAAAAAAAAAACTTTTTACAGTTCAGAAATGTTTGCCTCTATGTCTGTACAGAACAAAAGCTGCTATTTTACTCTTTTTGGTTGATTCATATATGTATATATATATATATATATATATATATATATATATATATATATATATATGGTCTCCATTACAGTCTGTTTTTTATATCCACAAGCTAAAAAAAAAAAAAGTAAAAAAAAAAAAAACCCAGCATTTAGATATAAAACATTTCCCTCATTACCCCAAAGGTTTTCTGCATCACTATATTCTGCTAATTGCCTTTAACTTTATGAAATGTTTCCTTCTGTATTTGTTTTGTAGATGTTTATATTATTATTATTATTATTAATAATATTATTATTATTATTATTATGATTTGAGATGGGCACCTTAGCTGGATGTGTGAGTGTAAACTTTCTGCACCCTCTTTTGTACTCGTTTGCTGCCCCCAGCGTTGCCCTCTGGGTGCGACTCAATCTCAGGTTAATGTAAAGGCTTAGCTTTTCCCACCGTCGTCCTCCAAACACACCCCCTGCTACCCGATGATCCCCTCCCAGTGCCTCGTTTCTCCTGACAGTCAGCATCAGATCCAGAGATCAACTCTCACGCCTCGTCTGGCGTTTTGACCCATCCACCTTCTGCCTCCTCTCTGCTCAACAGGGCTTCGCGGGGCCATCGTCGTTTTTGCCTTAATTGCTCCAACCATCTGCCAATCCTTAGATTTCAGATTTCTACACATAGAACTTAACACTTTGATCCTCTTGACAACAGAACAAATGCTCCTATCTTAGCATCTTTACAGCCGCCTCTCTTCTGAAACCAAATAAAGGATGGGTTAAATACGGGGAACACGCGGAATCCAAGGTCTTAAAATGGTTGAAGAGTCAAAAGTCTTCTGAAGGATTTCTCTTTACCTTCTGGAAATGTTGCCTGGTTATTGTTGGTTTTTTTCTTCTTTGACTTCTTTCCCCTGCAGGAGTGTTATTTATTTATTTTTAATTATTTTCTTTTCCTTTATTGATACCAGTTTAAATCACTGTATAAATGCCCCATGATTCAGTATAAAGTTTTTTTATTGTTTTGTTTTTTCTTTGGCATCATGACTGGGGGACTTCAAACTTTTTTTTTTTTTTTTCCCTTTGAGTATATTATCTACCTCACTCGTTCAAAAACCATGTATAGGAAACCACATCTCACTCTTCTTTCATCGGTTTGTGGAGAAACCTCACCTGGAACCTCGCAGATCCAACCAGGGCAGGAGGTGGAATGTCTGCGTGCTTTAAACGTCAAAGCAGCAGCAGCAAGACAGTTATTCTACGGTTCTGTCGGATGTTCCGCCTCCCCTGACCAACAGTCACAACCTGAAACCCTCAAAAGACAGAAAAAAACCCTGTTTCTCAGCCAAACAGAAGGCATTTAGTTTTAGCCGTTATTATGGGAAATATTAAGAAAAGGGAAAATATTTTATCAATTTATTAGAAAAAACAAACAAACTATTAGCTGTTTAGCTTGGGTCTGTAACAGCACACGACTTTAGAGTTTCTCACACACACAGCAAACACATTTATTTCCACATCTGGATCAATGTTGTGAATGTAACAAAGGCTTGTGTTCACAAGACCACGGTGATAGCAGCAACTCAGACCTTCTCTTTTCCATCTTTGGTTTTTTTTTTGGATCCTTCGGACTCCCAGTCGACACGCCTTTCCTCTGCCCTGTTGTACTGCTGTCGAACACAAATGCTGCTGATACAAACCGTCACCTCAGTGGATCTTACACGGCCAGACAAGTAAAGAGCGAGTCGAAGCGGAGGCAGAGGAGCTCTCACAGAGGTTCCTGCGAGAGCTCCAGATGAAGATTAAAAGAAAAGAAAAAGAAAAAAGAATCAGGCTAGCAACCAAAAAGCAATAAAACTGGGAAATCAAGATTGGGTAACTATTTAATGTGAAATTGGGGTGCGTCCAGCACATATTGAATGAGGTAAACGGCTTCTGTTTGCAGAACGGTTTGACTGCTGCTGAATATTACCCAGGTACCAAACTCACCACTGACGAGCAAACATATCTGTGCAGTCCTTCTCTTCCATTTTTAACTAAGGAATCACTGATTCGCTTGTTTGTGGATGGACGTAGATGACAAACCTGTCGCAACTGTTACACTTAGGTAAAACGCTCGGGACACATAGAGGACAGGGACGTCACTTAGATTACGGGTAGTCGCTGTAAGGACTAAATAACATTATTAGAGAGATGATAGGCCAGAGTTTACAGCTTCATGCTATAGTCGCTTCTGCTCAGCATCAATAAAAGAGCCTGTCCGCTTCGCTTCTTCAGAATGTGCTTCATGGCCACCTCGAGTTCATGGAGGATGTTTGGCTCACATCAAACTGCAATAATAGGTTTGAGGTTTCACCGCTGTCGCGCCTCTGTCGTTCTGTTTTACATTCCTGAACCTTCTGAGGGGGCCTCGCTCTTCTGTCTCTGGTAGAACACTTTCACAAAGTCTCTGTTGCCTGGTGGGGAAGAAAAAATAATTCTACAAAGAATCCTTCATTTGATCGTTTTCTGTTTGTTTTTTCCAGCTCTGTATCTGAGGCCTCAAAGATTTTTCCACCTATAGATGGGCCATGGTGTAATTTTCTTACGCCATCCCTAAATGTGTATTGGAGTATTTGTATTTTCTTTTTTTTCCTGAATTTTTGAATAAATAAATGAATGAGAGTTAGGAGTCTTTATTCCTGAAACTCCCTCTTACTTGTGGTGGTTGGAAGGTCTGGCTTGGTGTGGCGGGCTGGTCCTCCAGCTGGGCCAGCATGGTCCGGAGGAGGGTCTGCAGGAGAGGCACCAGCCTGTCAGCCGAAGCCAGGCCGCCAGACGACGGAAGGTGGACGAGGGCCGCTCTCCTCTCACCGTGATAGAGCGAGCAGTAATAAGCAAAATCACACAGATACCTGAGGAGGAGTGAAGACACGAGGTTTTGCATTTTCTCCAGAGTCCCTAAATGCAACACAGCACCTGCCATCGACCTGCCAGCGTCTCTGGAATAAAGGATGTCCACTCCTGCCTGTTTCAGCTCCTTCCAGATGGTCCTCATGTTAACCAGCGAGTCCAGTTTCTCTGCTCCTCCTTCCACACAGCAAAGCCTGTGAGGGGCGGAAGCCACACACGTCTCTATCTCTGTACCCAGCATTCCTCCCTGTTTGTTCCAGGATGATTCCTCTGCATCCACGGGCAACACCCATATGCAGAGCAAACTGAAAATACACACACACACACACACACACACACACCATAGGAATGAGTGAGAAATTTATGTGATTGTCATATATAAGATTTACCAAGTATTAATATTTAATGAAACTATCTTCAGCATTTATAGTATAACTGAAACATCTGCTAAATACTACTAGATTACAGTTCAAGTTATCAGGTTTTATATCAGTGTTGGGAAAACGCGTTCATAAGTAACGTGATTACTTTTGCTGTAACGCATTAATATACCGCATTGCTAATAATCTTCGGTAGGTGGCGCCAAAGCACCTTTTCCGACTAGATTAGATGCCAAATAAAGAAGTAGAAGAAGCCGTTGTTCGTCGCTAAACTGAATCTGACTGAGATGACAACAAAAACGATTAATCTGTGTTTGTGCGATGGACGTTCGGCCCTCACTTTGATTAATTTAATGAGGAGGTAAATGTAATTTTATATCAAATCTGTGCTGGACACCGAGGGGACTCTCGGCGTTAAAAACTTGATCAAACACCTGGAGCGGCGCCAGGCTAACACCAAACTGGGAGACACCTGAGAAGTCTGGAGGACCAAAAGTACCAAAACTATATGAGCCTACATTGATCATTCCTACTGAACGTAAATCATCAGCACAGCAATCCACCTTTTAGCATTTTAAATGCTTAGTGATATGTTTATACGGATATTTTAACGCATAATTATGCCACTGCTATAAATCTGTTTTAAATATCACAGCTTCTTCAAATCAAAATACTATATACGAAAATTTTTTTTTGCTGTCGTTCTATAGTATCTTGGCTAAAAAAATGCTGATATTTTTACCTTTGGACGAAGACTTTTCCAAATGTCTGCGATGATTTGCTGAGTTTTGACATAACTCACTGGCAGCTCCTTGACGTAAATATTGATCCGCTCTCCCAAACCGACCATCTTTAGACCCTTTAAAAATGATGGCCTCTTTTAAAATATTGGTGGGTTTTTTTCGGTTTTAAAAGTCCCGTTTGTTACCTGAGCCGCTTCCCAGCTGAGGTTAACGAAGAACTGCCTGAAAGGTCCAAAACCTAAAAGGAACGAATAAAATCTCCGGAATAAGCTTCGGGTTGGTTCGGTTTCATGAAAAGTTCTATTACATTACCTGTAACCACCACAATTTCACAGCCATTCATGGCGCAGTCGAATTTATACACTTATTATGGCTCTTAAAAAAAACATGCGCACTATACAATAATGTCCACACGGGGGCGTCGTTTCCCCGAAGACTGACCGGGTGATGCGTTCAGGCATCATGGACGACAAGAAGGAAGGAGACTTTGTGAGTCATTTGACCAGATTTCAACGCAATTGTAAATATTGCCACTTTAACGTGGATTGTTTTTCATTTGACAGATTGCTGCAATAAAGTAAGTACAATACTACAGTAAAATACCGAAGGAACCACAAACGGGAAGGATCAATATAATTTCATTATTGTAAATCCTGTACTATTGCTGCAGTAATAACAAAACTAAGACAGTAATATCAGCAATTTCCAGTTAGAGCTTTAAACCTTAAAACGTATTTTAATCATTTTGTACAGTACAGTGTACCGTTATAGAAGAGGAAACTATATTGGTGTTTTTATAGTTTTGTTTGCTTGTTTTATCGACCTATCTACGATCCTCCTATCAGTGGTAATATTTCCGATAGCACATAAATGCAGCCTAACATCTGCCAGGGACGCGGACGTATTTGGGACCATCCTGGGGCTGGAACCGCCTTCATCCTCCTCCTCCTCCTCCTGTTTCGCCTCTTGCACTTGTCAAAGGCGACCGTTTGCATATGACATCACAGTCGTAGCCCGGGACGCTCCAGCAGATGACGCCCAGAAAAGCAGCCACCTAAATCAGATTTTACGCATCCTGAACACCTTTAAACCAACTTTTAGGACTGGCTGCCACGATGTTGCCGTTCAAGAGAACTTTTGAGGGCGAAAAGCAGCAGCTCCGGGAGCTCAATTCCAGGCTTGTCCAGTATCTTTCACGAACCAAGCAGCTGGAGCAGGAAAATGTGCACCTGATTGCCGAAATAAACCAACTCAGACAAGCCAAGGCGGCGGAATGGGAGCCCAAGTACAGAGATGAGATGCGCGATCTGAGGAGAATGGTGGCACAGCTGTCGTTTGAAAAGTCCCAGGCTGAGCTGGAGAGAGAGAAGCTATGGCGGCAGCTGCAGCTGGTCCAGGGTCTTTGCAGCGAGCAAAGCGAGGTGTGCAGGGACATGAGCGGCGAGCTCCAGGGCTGCGAGCAGGAGCTGCAGCGCGCTCACCAGACCAACGACCAACTCCAGCAGCGCTTGTTCCAACTCCAGAACGAGCGCAAACGCCTGGAGGACGCGCACAGGCAAGGAATGGACCATCTCCGGGTCAAGGTGGAGTCCAGGGCGGCGCCCATCGTCACGCAGACTTACCGCGGACCTCCGGCCGCCTCGATGGAGGAGGTGCACGAATACGCCCGCGATCTGTCCGAGGGATGGATCCACACCTTTGAGATGTACCAGCGCAAGGTGGAGGAGATGGAGCAGGGGATCAGAGAGGACCAGGCCATGCTGTGCGACCTGCAGAGGGAGAAGATGCTGTATGCGTCAGAGTTGGACAAAATGCGCGCAGAGGCAGAGAAGCAGGGGCAGGTTCAGCGGCGCCTGGAGGAGCAGCTGATGCTCATGCAGGAGAGATTCCGGGCGGACTGCAACCAATACCAGGTATTCACTGCAGCAATTCGTACAGCTCACGTTGTCTGATTTCTTTTGTTTTACAACAACAGAGAAGCGTCCCCTGTTATCGCAAGAGAGCCCCCGCCACACCCACATGACTGGTGCAGCTGTCGGACCTAAACCATTAGCTAAAAAAGTGCTGCCCCGCCACAGGCACTGCTAATAGCAAGAAATAGATCCGATTAAATCCGCTGGCATCATGAAGCTCCAGGGGCTCGTTCCAGCTTTGCCCTGCAGGTGCTGGCGTCTGAAATAAATCTGACTCTTCTCACCTCCCTGCATAATGGTATCAACATTCCGTGTTGACGGACCAGTTCTCCTGTCGGTCAAGCTCAGGGTCGTGCGTGCAACATTTGACCCGAGCGTAAAAGGATTGGAGGGCTAGAGCGGCTGGACAACGTTACACCCCCCCCAGCACTTCAGATTAGAGGGGTCCCTTAAACCAATTAGCCGTCAGACTGCTAAATCCTTATTAGCCTCCTAAAGATGGAGCCTTAAGCAGGGCGGCTACAGAAGACGCCTGAACACACCTCGGCTTAACCCTGGGTGGGATGACGGTCGCCGGATGTGATGAGGAGCGGATGCACGCGGCCGTCTGCTTCCCTCTGGTTTGACAGGTTCAGACAGGCTCCATCGTTCACCATCACCGGTCCAAAATAACAGATTCACCCAGCTGCAGACAGAGGAGACGACCAGCTGAGGCCCAGCTGGCCATAGCAGCTCACACAGCCAGACAGGCAGGCTTGACACGCGTCCACCATGCGCACACTGGAATGTGCTTTGTTTTTGCTTGGCTCTTCTTCCTGCAGACGGTTATTGAGCAGCTGGAGGAGGAGAGGAGAGCCATGGCCGACACCATAGCGGAGAGGACGAGGGAGCATCAGCAGCTCCTTCAGGTGAAGATGGATCTCGGCGTGGAGGTGTCTGCATACAGGTGATTCTTCAGACTGGCAAAAAAGATGGTCAAATCACTGTCTGTGTTGGAGTATTTTATTGTTTTTTTGAATAAAAACTATAATTTCAAAGTATTTCCACATCCTAGAGTGGCCGAGAGAGTTTTGTCATCATGCTCCTGGTGACACGGGTACAAACCAACCCTGAATCAAGGTTATTTCTAAGGTCTTTAGGAACAATTGTTTTCTGTTCCTGCTCCTGTCAGAGCTCAGTGATGTTCCTCCTTCAGCAGCTCCACTCTTCTTACGTCAGCTCAGAGCAGCAGGAGTCGCTGCTTTTACGGCGGGGTTGCTGGACCGCCCAGCATTGTGGGCGATATTTATAGGCCAGTCTTTGGGGAGTCTCCGGAGAGGTTGCTCCATTTTCAGACATTGTTGTGCACAATCGGCGGTGGGTTTGCTGGAGCAGAGGTGAGGGGCTGAAGCTGATTATTGTGGATTGTTGCAGCCCTATATGGTCAAGGAGCTGGGCTCATTTCATCTGGTAGGCTTTGCCATGTTTAAAGTTTAAAATGGAGGAGCTGGATGAGGTGCAGAGTCTTATAAGGTATTTGTCTCCTTTGCGACACAGACGCTGCCGTAGCCGGGCGGCTAACGATGCACTTTTGCTCGTCTTTAAATGTGTCTCTGTCCTCCTCTCTTGTCTCTTCAGGGCTCTTCTGGAGGGTGAAAGAATGGCTCTTCAAGATGCAAACAGGAGGTTGACTCATCAGCAGAGAGAAAGAGTGATAGGTACGAGATTTAAAGACAAACATACTGTGACGTTCTAGAAGTTACATAGTTACAGTCATACAAGGTCAGGCAGAGTCACAGTGAGAAATGAGGGATTTTCCAGTGTGATTTTATCAGGATTCGACTGTTAGAGAAGCTAAACTGAGCAGTTGTTCTTCTTATAGTATATTTTAATGTATTTTATCGACATCTGTTACCAAAACAGTTGAACTGCTCCTTTAAGTCCCTAAACCAGTATGCCCTATACTTCCTCCCTCAGATATCAGGTTACCAGCCCAACCCTACACCCAAAAAACACCCAGCATAACCAGCAGACACCGCGTGGACACGGCGTACAGCCCGCCGGTGTCCAGCCTGAGAAGATCTCCGGTGTCTCTTTCTGGGTCCAGAGGTCCCGCCAGGGTCGTTCCTATTGCAGTCACAGGCAGAGCTCAGCATCAGAGTCCTGCGTCCAGAAGGGACATGGTGTCCTTCGCCAAAGCGCGAGGTGGCACCTCATCTGCAGCTGGCGCCACCGGCGCCAACAAAGATAGAGAGGGAGAGGCCGCATCTGAGAAAACGGGAGGAGAGGACGAGGTGAAGGTCAAAAAGGTTCATCAAGAAGAGAAGCAAGCCAGTCCGGTCCAGCCCTCCCCTGCCGGGGCTAAATTAGTCACCTTAGCGCAGGCGAGGAGCACGACAACAGCAGCAGGAAGCGAAGGAGAAGCTTCCGGAGAACCACAGACAGATGTGGAGGAGAGCGAGCGGCCCCCCAGTCCAAGCCAGAAGAAGGTGTTGGACCCTGTGTCTGTGGAGGAACTCATCGAAAAAGTCATAAAGCCAGCAGGTTTGGAGGCCAAGGTTTGCTCCTCGGGGGACTCCAAGCTGACCTATCACGTGGAGAGAAGCCAGCAGGAGGACGGAATGACCAAGACGCAGATCGTGCTGGAGTCCAAGGTGGAGGAAGAGCTGGATTTCTCCAAGGACGCCACGCTGGAAGAGCTGCTTAACCAAGGCGTGAAGAAGGTCTCACTGGAGGACATCGAGGACACCGAGACAGGGAGCATGATCAGGGACCTGCTGAGCGGCCTGCAGGGAAGCCCAGGACTGGAAAACAAGTCCGTCAGCGTGGAGATCTTCGAGGAGCCAGTGGAGTCCCACGCCGACGAGGAAAGTGACGTTAAGCAGCAGGCCAGAGGTGATTTCCACGAACCCCCGTCGAGGTATTTTCAAATCGAGGAGCTGGAAAACGTCTCTGACAGCGCTCAGTTTCTAGGAGATGACGACGGTAGAAGAACCCCCACAGAGAACGTCCAAGTCAGCTCTGCGCAGGTTCAAGAGGTTTCTAGTAAGAGCGAATCCTCCTATTTTTCCCACGACCAAGAGCCGCGGGAATATTTCGTCTCCACCCCAGACGACAACCTTTCTGAGCACGGGGAGGGCATTACATCATACGGCCATTACGGGCTGGTGGATGACCTGTCCGACGAGCGGTACTACCAAGACCAAGACCTTTTCCCCCGTAAAGTCTTCGTGGAGGAAAGAGAGGAATGTGCTTTCCTACCAGAGGGCCACTCATTCCCAAGCGAGGGTTTCCAGCCAAGAGAGTGTGTTATTGAGGAGGAAGTTCACGTCTCCCCCGTGGTTCAGGAGTCGATGCTGGAGTTCCTGAAAGAAGACTCCCTGGAGCCCAAAGAGCAGTTGAAGGGAGCGCTGGAGAAGCTGCAAAGCTCTGTGTCCGGCCCGCTGAGGGAGGAGTTGGCCTTCCTCACCAGAGTGAGCAGCGACGGTCCTCAGAACGTTGCCGTCAACGTCAGAAAGGTGCAGCAGTCCAGCGACAACGGCACCACCACCATAGTGGCAGAGCTGAACGTCTCTCAGACCCTGGAAGACTCCGGGCTGCTGGAGGGAGGAGAGGAGCTCAGCCAGGAGCAGATCATGGCGGCGGTCAGAGCTTCTGAGCTGGGGCTGGAGAAAGCCTTCCAGGGCGGGGCGGGAGGAGGATACACTTTGAAAATCTCCAAAGAGGAGAACCTGACCTACGGCGGCCAGTTCGGGAGCTTCGCCGGCAAGGGAGAGGTTGCACCAGAAAACACCGAGACGGAGAGGTCTGCAACCGTTGGAACCCCGGGGAAGATTTCTCAGGAGCAAAGGATCGCAACACTTTACCTGGACAGCCCAACAGACGATTGAGAAAGCAGTCAGAGAAGTTTCAAAGTCAGTTCTGAAGTCAGCATCACTCAGATGAGCATACAGACCGACACTCCAATCACAAAACAGTGACTTTCTAGATTTTTTAGTTCTTTTTTCCCTCTCTAACTGCAGCAGCAATGAAACTACCCAGCACTAACTCTAACTAGGCTAATGTGTGTTAGCACTGTAAGCTACTACAGCCATTTTTATAGCAAAAACTCAATGCGTTTTCTACAAGCACTCTGTCGCTTTAACGTGCATCAGTCTGTTTTATAACCTCCAGACGCTTGTTTCTTCTACCTAAATATCATATTTTTGTACTAACCTTTGCAGTGCAGTTAAATCAGCCCGTTCTGCTCCAGATTTAGCCATGTCGTCATACAAGCCGTCATCTGACAGCCAAGACTCACTGGCTGCGCAGACCTTTTTTTCTTCTTCATGTGGCAGAGGGGTTTGCACGTTCTCCCTGTGCCTGTGGTTTTCTCCGCTTTCCTCCCACGGTTCACAAACCTGCACGTTAGGTTGACCCGGGACACTAAATGGCTCCCAGGTGTGAGTGGCTGAGTGGAAGCTAGCAGAAAAGGGACAAAATGGACGTTTCTGCAGTGGTCAGTGGGGCCAAAGGTTAGGAACAAAGGTGCAGACGGTGAAGTGGAGCTGTAGAGAGTGAGCTGGCAACAGGTACTTGTTAGTGAAGGTGATAGAAAGGCCTGAAGTTGTTAAGTAACTTAGTGAAGGTTGTTAGGACAGATCTAATCGCATGTTTTGTTTGTGCAGTTCTCCCTATGTTGCGTTGGAGCTGTCACCTTAGTTCTGTCATGTGTGTTGATGGTGTGCCTATTTCTGGGTCCTCGGCCTCCTGGCACGAGCTTTTCATTAGGGCTTGCCGAGCTAACAATACGACACAAAGGTTTTTCACTATTATGTTAAAGTGGCTTTAGAATGGATGTGATTTAACTCACATAAAGCCAGCTTTCCCAGTCAGAACAGGCCCGGATGCAGCAGATTTCCTCTACTTTAGCCCAACACTGCCTCATCCATGCATTTCAACTGTAGATTCATTTGACTTGAGCCCATTCTCTACGCACGTGCCCCATTTCATCACAAAACAGCGCTAAAATTAATCGAATTGTTTCACCTCTGCTTTTATTGACAACATGGAAATATGCATCTCTTGAGAGGGTTCCAGCCCCTATTTGATCTTTATTAAAAATCTACAATTGCAGTTTTGTGCACATGTAAATATTTTTTTGATGCTCACTTGCACGTCCATACACAGTACACACAGCATCAAGCTACGCTATCGCTACGACGACAAAAACTGGTTATTTTCCATCAACTTTACCGCATTTAAACAAGTCTTTCAGTAGTTCTAGTTGGTCCTAATGATCTGGTTACTATAGTGACCAGCCGATTCAGGAGTCAGACATGGAGCTGTCTTCATTCCCGCTGGGTGCTGTGGTTGAAAGCGGCTCAGCTTTGGTTCTGTCTCTGCCTCTGCTCTGCTGGTTCTGTCCCACCTCTGGTGCTCTGGAAGAAAGAAAGAAAAAACAACAAAAAACACAGCGCACCAGTGAAAACTGAGCAGCACTCCTAACATTATCACAAGGCCGTCATTCTTGTGCATACCGAGCCAACATCTGCACAGTTTTCTGCGTAGCTTTGGACCTGGTGTGCTGGGGCCCGAACAGCAGCGTTTGGATCTGCAGGCACTGAAAGAAAAAGAATGGAAGTCATCAATATTGCAGTTGTTGGTGGAAGATGAGAAGAGCAACACCCACTCAAGCGTCCTAGCAACATGTGGACGCACTAAACATCCCAAAATAACCGCTGCAGCGGTCTAAGGTCGAGGTAACACCTGTGCCGAGTCCGAGCGGAGTCGGATCGACACCGGGGGGGATTCTCCAGATGAATTACAAGCACTCAGAACAACCCAGGAATGTGGTCAGCAATTTTTAGGAGGCGACCTGAGAAACTTGTGTTCCAATGTTTGGAAAGTCCAACAAAGGTAACAAAAGTTGAAAACCTTTTTTAAAAAAAAAGATGAGGCAGTTACACCATCGAAGAGGGGCAGCAAATCCCCCCCCCCCCCCCATCCTGACCCTGGGGCGAGCGAAAAACTGAGTAATCTGGAGCCCATCCATCTGGCCCTTCGGATGGGTTTTTTCCCTGTTGCTAAGGTTGATGTCATGGAAGGCTGCTCTGAAAAGGAAACGGCGCATGTGTGGGAGCCATTGTTCGCCTGTTTTCTCTGAGATCTGGTGTACTCTGTGAGCGGCTTTTTCTTTGGAAAACCACATCACTCAGTCGGGGTGTAGGTGGATTCAGGACGGGAGGAGGCCAACGTCTGGACATCTCTGGTTTGTGTCAGCGAACTTTGAGAACGTTATTTTGGAGACGGCGTGGGGTCACTAGTTTCCCAGGAAAGAGGGGGCTCCATCCTGCCACAACAAAAACAACATAGCAACCAGGCTCCTTCCTACACAAGCACCTCCTGACAGCTTTAGGATGGATCCTTTTACAGTCATTTCAGCTCAGCGCTGAACGGGGAAGAGAAAACAAGCCATTCCGCAGCCCTGAGGTAGTTTCAAGCAAAAGGCATAACGATATTCCGCTGCTCAGTGAGGTCAACGTCCTTTTATTGACAGCGATTAACTGGCTGTGTGTTTGCGTCCATCTGCCAAGCTCCGTCCTCAACCACGGAGTCACACTCTGATATTTTAGTCCAAGGAGGCCGGCTCTGCACCGCTCCCAGATTAGCACCCAGCTCTGATGGCACCGAGCTTCAGGGACGGAGGTGAAAATAGCTCATCTGGACATGGCAGCGCCTCCGCGTGTGCAGTCTGGACCAGCCTCCCACTGGCGCAGACGGACACGCCCGCTGACTCCTAACCTTTGATTAAATCCTCCACAATGCTCTGGCAGGGTCACCATCACAGCGTTGCGACATCACCTTCTGCTGTTGGCAGCCTCTCTAACGTGCATTTATAGGCTGTAACCAAGGCAACCGCGGGCCGTGGTGTGGGATTTACCTCTGTCATGGTCCTGTGAGCCTGCTTCAGGCAGCCCTGAGTCATCTCCAGACTGCCTATGAGCTCCAGGGTGTCTGCCACCTTCACACTCACGTCTCCAAAGGTGGATTTTTTTGGTGCGACGGAAGATCTCTGGATCACCAGGCACTTCTGCAATGGTGCACAGGGAAGCTGGGAACACTGACACCAGGATAAATTCTGGAAATGAAAAGGTCTGCGGGGGTTCAACTCTAGGTGGTTCCATCTGAACCCTCCCTGAGGCTCCGCAATCATCCTCTCGTGGTTGCTGCATCCCCTCAGTGCTGCTGGTTGGATGCAGAGCATCATTTAAATGAGCTAAAACCATCCTCAAATTCAGGGTTTCCAAAGACGGCTCCGATATTTAAGTCTTAAAATAGAACCTCTCTGTTGCAAGACAGCAGCACCTACAGGTACGCTTGGCTCTGTGTGTCTGGGTGTGCGTTTCAAACCTCTTGCTGGCCACTGAGGAGGAGAAAACGACAGAAATCATCCTGCACGGTGAGGAAGGCTGGATCTTGCAGACCTGCTAACTTCTTGTAGGCGTTCAGGCTCCGCTCAAAGTGCTGACCTGCGGACTCTGAACCGGCACAGACAAAAAAAGGGACAATAACTTCCACCCTGATGATAAACGGTGGAACAAAAGCTAGATTTAGATGCATTCTGTCATCATGGCTTTGCTGAATGGATCCATTCTCCTTAGAGAAATGAGTCACACCTCTACAATGGAGCAGCTATAGGTGGATGCTCCTTCACCCCATCCTGAAGAATTTGACATACAGGAGGACAATGGACGGTTGAGTCCAGCCGAAGCCCTCGGGCATGTGCGTTAGCCTGACTTCCGTCTGTGAATAAACTCACCACTCTGAGGTTCTGGTGCAGCAGCCAGAATGAGCGCCATGCTGTGGGAGACCTCAGCCCCCACCAGCTCCTCCGGACAGTGACTCACGGCGATGGCGTGAGCCTAGAACACCCAGACAAACCGACATTAGCATTAGCACTCCGCGGGGCTCCGTCTGACGCGCGTGCCCAGGCCACTGGCCTCGCTCAGGTGCTCGAGGGCTCGGTCCCAGCAACCCCTGTCCTGTTCAGCCGCAGCCATGTTCCTGTAGACAGAGATCATCTTCTCCGGCTGCCCGCAGCCTCTCAGCCGTTGCAGGGACTTCTCACACTGGCCCAAGGCCTTATCTGGCCTCTTCTGGCTCTGATAGACCCTGTCAAAGACGAAAGAACAAACCGGTAAGTGGAAAGATAGCGTCAGCCTGCTTTATCGGTCAGGTTAAATTTGCTGGTAGAAAGGCTGCATCCTCGGAGTTTCTCTGCTCCTCTCTCACCTATTTTTTCTGTGGTACACAGTCGGGGCAGAGAGGTGACATTAACCAGCGGAGTGATCTCGGATCCATCAGGCTCCTCCGCTAACAGCTCTCCAACAGTCTAATGGGTTCTAAATTTAATTCCACTTTCCAGACGGGGGCCGGCCTCTCTGAGAGGACGCAGCACTCAGCACGGAGCAACCTCCACCAGCTAACCTGCTTCAGCTGCTGTGGCCGTCACACGGCTTCTTCAGCCGTGTTCTGGTGGAGCAGTTTAGAAAAGGCCCATCCGCTCCTCCACTCGGCATCCCCCCCTCCTCTGGAGGAGTGCACCGTGCCACATCCTGCTGCAGCCCACTTGGTCTCCACATGGCAGGAAATGAAGACAATTAGGGGTCGGGACATGTGCTGCCAAACACGGCACACAGCCGTTTCTAAGCGTTTGCAGAGGTGAAGCAGGTGGTGGGAGTGAAAACGAGTGAGACACGAGATCCTGGATCTGATGACATCATCACTGATGAGACTCACTGATCACGCTGACGCTGGGCTGAGTATTTAGAAACTATCTGAACGTCTGCGGCTCCCTGGCCATCAGGTTCAGACCAGGGTCTTTACGGGTCTTTCTGGGATGGGACATTCCCCACCGTGCTGACGGTCAGAGCTTTCAGAGGCATGCCAGGTTTTAGTCATCCCCTCTGAAAAGAGATTTAGCAGCTTAGACACTGGCAGGAGTCTGCACATTTTTCTCTATTACTCCATTCATGTCAACAAACTCTGACTTTACAAACAGAGCTGACAAAAAAAAAAAAAATCAGAGTCAAAAAGGAAGTGGGTTGCTGAGAGCGACACTAAAATAGCATCAAGATTTAACTAAGCACAGAACTACTAGGATTTGATAACCAAAAATAATGGCATTATCACCATCATCATCACTATTTTATCAGACAATGAGAGCTGAAAATAAAAAACAACTTTCTGAGAATACCCCCTTTCTCACCAGTGATCAGTAACACTCCTCAACTAGTATGTCAAGGGGATTTGTTGCACTTTAATTTAACATGCAGACATTGAAAAAGAGCAAGAATAAGGGCGCTGTCGTTCGTTACCTCGTTGGCGCCACCTCGTGGTCGTATTCTAGAAGTGTTTGTTACGCTGGATGAGTTAGTTCATAAATAACAGAAATATCAGACCATCTAAATGTATTTCTACATTTGCCATTGCTCCTGTACCTGTAGAGACCAGTGGAAATCTCCTGCTCGGTGTCTGTCTTCTCTTCCTGGCTAATGTCACCGCGCTGATGGAGCTCTTCAACCAGCTTCTCTGACTCCAGAAAAGACGACTCGGCCTCGTCGACGGTTCAAAGGAGAGCGTCAAGGACGGTTCTGTATGCCAGGTCACAGTGATATTAAACACCAGTGTGAAGCCAACGGAGGGTTAGGATATTTCGCTGCCATCAGCGACGCGTGTGCGTGGGTGAGGTGTACACTCAGAAGAACCCGCAGCTCTTCTGCGGCAGAGCTGCGGGAGGGCAGCAGCTCTCTGGCCAGGCCAGCGTGTTCCTGGGCCTGTAAACCGCAGCCTGGAGAGACGGGCACACCGCTGCAACCTGCATGTCACACTGACAGCGCTTTCACCATATTAGAGATGCAAAACGAATGTAGAAAAACTCCTCTGATGGGCGTGTAAATGTCAGGCACAAACACATTTGTCACTGTTAGGTCAATCAAACTACTGCGCCCACATTCTCCTTGTGTTTTTGTGATTACCTTTGAACTTCAAATACGCTTTTGCCAGTCTGACATGGGCCTGAGCTGATTTCAGATGTTTGGCCCCAAAAACCAGCCTGGTCAGAGCCACGCAGCGCACCAGGTCCCGGATGCAGGCGTCAAACTGCACAAGCAGAAGCGACTGTCACCGGCACGAGCTTGTAACACGGAAAACCACACAGAAAGGGCAGCTTCGGTGCTAGACGCTTCTAGATGTCCAGTGAACACATTAAATAGTAACTAGCACAGCGTGCCTGTCCCTCCTCTCTGAGCGGATGAGCAGCGGCGGCTGTCCAGGGTGGAGGGAACGCCCCTTACGGGCACCCGTACGACGGTCCAGGTGTGGACAGGTAACACGGAAGCACATTTAGGCCAGGTGTGTTTTCCAGCGTCCCTTTGGAAGAGACCTTCCGGGTGAGCGTGCAGGTGGATCCGGGGATCGGAGTGCGACGGGTGGACCCTGCGGTGGGCAGGTAAGCGGCGCCGTAAACACCCTCGGTGCGGGCGCTTGGACGGACACCCCGTCCTTCCTGTCCAGCTGCAGATGCTTGCCTCGGGGTGCCTCTTTCTTTTGTTGCCTCTCCTCGTCCGTGCTTGCCTTCTGCTTCTGCTGGTCCTTGTTTAGTGCATACTGCGCGCGCGCGCGCGCGTGTGTGTGTGTGTGTGTGTGTGTGTGTGTTGTTGTGGTCCGAGTGTGTCCCGGTTGTTGAGTCATGTTGGTTTAAGGCTGAAGGAGCAGGACGGCTGCGGCCTCGCTTACTTGCATGTGTTCTCTCTAGTGTGTGTTGTGTGTTTTCTATGACTTACCGTGTTATCCTCTTCAACCACTAACCGATTGTTGGGCCTTACTCTTAGTTTACTAATTGTTGATTGTGTCGTTTTTTATTACCCGAAGCCATTTTCTAAATTATTAAGCTTTATTTCTAGATGTGAACCAAGTGATAAATAAAACCCCCTTCTTTTGCCTACTGGGTGCTCGTATTCATTTGTGTAGTTTACCCGCGCATGGGTGCGTCTGGGAGCCCACACGGAGGAGCTGTGGCCGTGCAGTGAGTGTCCGGCCTGCAGGAATCAGCCCAAAGCGCCGCTCACCTCTCGTTTATCTCGGTGGTCCTGAGCCCGACGATCCACGAGCGTCAGCTTTTCCTCTGGTGGCATCAAAATAAACTCTTGCTTTGAAATTCCGTCTGACGAGGCGCTCAAAAAATCACAGGAAGCCGAAGCACTCAGGTCTCCCACGCTGTCAAACAAAGAAATAAGGTGATCTTTCGAGGCTCACATCAAAATTCAAACGGAAAAAAAGCACATAAAGTTCGGTAAATAACAGACGTACTCAGTGGGAGACGAGGCGGAATCGGTGTTCTGATGATCTGCCATAAATTAGCTAAGATAAATGCATTTGCGCAGGTTGTACGAAGAAGCAAAGAAGCGTGTTGTTGTTTTCTTCCGCTTCTGTCGCCGTGGAAACGCCTCACGCGACCAGCTGGTTAGATTATAAAAAAAAAAGATCTACGATCGTGAATATTATACAACTCACGAACACAGGACACCGTTTCTCAGGCCGGCCGTGCTGTGGTTTGTAGAAGATTAGCTCCCTGACTGGGAAAACTGGGAAAGATAATAAGGAAATGGTTTTTCCTCATGTGGACGTCATCGAGTAGAAGCGGGGTGCGTTCAAGAACACCACGATCTAGAACTCCTCCAGTAACAACGGGCATATTTCTCTTTATTTGACTTTATTTGCCAAAAGAAAGTAGAGCGCATGCTCGTATAGTTAGCCTATGTTTGCATATCATACACCATGTATTTTCAACAAACTTGTAGATGCTTTTCCTGTCTTGGACAAGAACGTGCTACTTAGATCACTTTGTCCTGGAATTATTTCATGCTTTCATAAAATCTGTCATTTATCTATTGTTATAGTAATATTTTCCCAAATATAAGCACAGTGTACTGCACAAACTTTGAATTAAACCTTTCACATGAGTTTGAAACGATGACTTTCTAGGTCTGCGGACTTTAAAACGGCGCACAAGACATTTTGCACAATGAATTGTAGTATTTGTATTTGTCCACAAGAGGTCAGTATTATACCAGAAATGAGTTGGTCAACTAGAAGCCTTGAATAAAAGCCATAGTCGGGATTGGAGCGTCTGTAGGTCCAGTTATTTTTCTAGTCATAAAAAAAAGGAAACCCCCTCTTTTTCCTTCAGTTTTATCCAAGATTCAGCACTGAGAGTATTCAGTCCATGTTTGTTGATCTCTGAAAAATTACTTTCGCTAAAATAGAACTGTCAACATTGCTATATGCATATATTTACAAGATTACAAGTGTTTCACAATAAAAATGATCCATGCACAACGATTTGAACCCTGCTTTCAATCAATGAAACTCATCCTATAGGGGAAAAAAAACAAAAACAAAAAAAAAACATGACAATGCACTGCATCCTTCTCCGACAGCAGCAACATTAACCTTAAGTTTTTCATACTCACTTGCTAATAGCTCATTAGTTTTAATGGGTGGGTGCTAAATGGAGTGAAATCACATTATGTCGAAAGGTGTCACTCAGAAGAAATGCAAAGAAATGAACCCTAAAGCTGTTATTTTGCCTGGTTTTAAAACTTGTATTTAAAAAAAGAAAGAACAAAGAAAACTCCAGAAGCTCAACTAGTGATTTTTGCTCATCATTTATAAATGAATTACCTGTTTTTGTGGGTTGTTTTGTTTTTTGTTTTTTTAACGTAAGACCGCAATGATAAACCGCAATGTTTTTCTAAAAAAGATGACATTTTATAGTTGGATCTGAACTCTGCTAAAATGAAGAACTCCTCAACTTCTTTTTTTTTCTTTTTACCCAGTGAAAAAAAACCTAAATGAGAGAAATGAGTAATACCAGTGTTCTACACCTCTCCGGACTTAGTGCTGCATACCTATAGCTGGTAGAGGAAATGTACATTTCCTTGTGAAAATATCCTTTTTACATCAGTGCTCAAAACTCTTGCCAAGTAAACAAGAAGTATCGTTTCTGTGGCTGCTTTGAGAAATTGGTCTCCTGAGACGGCTCTCTAGGTTAATTTATTCTGAGGCAGGCTGGCAGTGTGTGCACTGTCACCACTTTTAAACACAGGGCAGGGCCCGATTTGTGTGCAAAAGTGTCTAAGATAACTTCGCATGGCTCCTTGGTACGGCTGCTGCCGGTTTACCCTGGCAGGCCATGAGACGAAGCATTTATTTGTTTGTTTGTCCCGTGAGTTTCTGGCTGGCCGTTCAGGACTCTGTTTGTCCCCGGTCCCTGTTGGGTTTCTATTTCTGAAGCCCAAGTGGCTCTTAATGAAGCCTGTAGGGTTGGCATGGGCCCTCAGCAAACCCAGTGCCGATCAGACCCTTCTTCTTTCTGCCTTGGCAGCCACACTCCATTTGCTCCCTCTGGCTTCCTAATTTAGTAACGGCGGGTAAAAATATGTGCTAACGAACAAGGTCTGGTATGTCAGGCTGGAGTCCAGAGAAGAGGGAGGAGGCGCGAGGGTGGTGGTGGGAGGGAGGATCGGTGCTGTTTTCACAGCAGGCACCCGTGCAGTGACAGGGGTTTAGTTGCTCAGACCTCTGTGTGTGTTTGTGTGTGTGTGTTTAGCAAAGTGAGGACAATTCTGGGAAGTGAGCGCATTCTGGCTGGTCCTCACATGAGCGAAGGATAGTTTAAAGCCTGAGACTTTGTTTCAGGAGCGATTGAATGACTGGACCATGAGAGGGGCAGTGTACAGCTTTAAAATCTCTCTCCCTTTGCCAAACAGTTCTAGTCAATGTTCTGTTGGACCTGCCCACGTTTGGAGGGTGCAGAGTCATCCTGCTGCACAGCAAAACTTGATAGTAATACAAAAAAAAAAAAAAAAAATCATAATCATGATGCTAGTTTATCTCCACCCTGCAACTTGTAGCAGTTTGTCGGTCATAGTTGTCTTTTTTCATTCCTAAAAACCCACTGTGGCCAGTGTTTCTGAGTCAGCTCTTGAACCGTGGTGCTCTTCGCTGTCTTTATGTTACTGAAGGCAGAAAAGTGAACGAGTTCAGGTTTAGGTTGTGTTTTGTTGATACTTAAAAGTCAAATTTCAAATTGCTCGTCTGTATGAGCTGCAGAAGTTTTCATTTTTCACCTCCTTTCTACCTAAATTCTGAAGAAAATCAGCCAGGCTGATCTCCCGCTGTCGCGGTTTAGATTGCGAACGAATCTCCGTCCCACCGCATCAGTCCTTCATCCTCCGGCGTTCTGCTCCTCTTTTCCTCTTTCCTCTTTCCAACCTCTCCTGAAGTGGAAGTACATGTCGTGTCAACACGGGCCTGCAGCAGCTGCCGTTGGCCCACTTGTTCGCTGCATCTCCTCCTCTGCATATCCATTTTCTACCTGCCGGACGAGTCGAGAAAAATTGATAAAAGGCGAGTTCGCCGACTTGAGCATCATCGTCACCGAAACGTTTCAAATGCTGCCAGAAAAACATGGCCTCCACGTTCCACTGACACACCAGCGTCGTGCACGTCAAATAAACGCCTCGTGTTTGATGTGAAAGGCTCCTGTCAGGCTGCAGAGACAGCCGTAACGTCCATCTGCTGATGCGCTCACGGAAGGTCAACATTAAAAGCGTGATAGTGCGCTAACGAGGTCTGGATCTGACTGGATCTGATGTAACAGTTGCACATCCAGGCTTTCTGGTCCAGATTGATGCACTCTGGAGCGACAGATCAAGGCGGCAGCGGAATAAAAACTTTGTAATGCCGTCTTTACTCTGCACACCTTGAACACTGTAAGTTTCCCTTTTTTAATGGAGCAAATTATAGCAAACATTAAAGGTAAATATGGAGATTGAAGCCACTTTGGCCGGAGATAAAGGAGGAGAGAAACAAACGTGGAATAGCAAAGAAAACTTTTTTTATTTTCATAAGTTACAGTTAGGCCAAAGAAACGTGATTCGATGTTTTTCATGAATTTGCTTTGAAACCTTCAACCTCCACACAACTGAAAACAGCAACCTGTTGTCACGTGGCAGCATCGACAACAACACCACATTCTGCAGAGAGGGAAACACTACATGCATTAGCAGTACGCTAACAACGCTGCCGAATCCAGTCACGCATGTGTCTATGTTAGGGTTCTCATGCACGGACTGCTTTTACTTTCCAATTATAAATACTACTATTGATAATAAAGTCTGCAGTTGTCTCTCCAAACCACCAACTAATGCTTTACATTTACAGCTGTCCCCACTTCCTGTGTTAGTTAAACCCACAGACAACAAGCCCTCAGCTACTGTCTTTCTTACAGACCCTGTAGTTGGTTTGCATCTTCTATGGCAGTGCTTCCTCCGAAAGGCATTCTAGTTTTCAGAAACCACAAAAGTCAGACAGGACAAGAGCCCGTCAGAGTTTGCGTCTGTTTTACAGTCTTACTGAACACAAATGGACCCAAATAGATAAAATAGTGGTTCAATTTGATCAAAATCAGTAATTAATAAAGCTTTTCTGCAACAAATTGAGTAAAAATATGTCTGAATTTCACCAGGTGACTTTAAAACACCAGTTTAAACAGTAAAGACTCCTCATGAGTACTTATTCCACTGACCGACCATGTTTCACTGTTGCTTCAGTGACTCTGGTCCAATTTTGAAGACTGTTTGCACGAGTGGGAAAGTACGACGGGTGTTGCTGCCATAATCAAAGTATTAGTTCTGTAACGCTGTTGTTAAGCAGCTGAAACAAAAGCCAGACACTCCTTCCTTAGCAGCTAACTGAAACCACTGTAGTCACAGAGCGATAAGATAAGCTTTTTTCCTCTACTGAGCTGCATCGTTCCATGCCGGTGCTTTGTAAAGCAATACATTTGTATTCAAATGTGATTGTTTTTCGCTATGGAAAAGATTGAAAGTAGCTTAAACGTGGGTTTATTCTTACCAGAAGCACGGCTCCATTTGAGGCATACGCAAAACAAACAAACCGACTATTGTCTGGACGTAAAGCGTCTTCTCTCCTTTCCATTCAGCTTCAAAAGCAAAGATTAGGGAGAGGTGATTTTTGCCTTTCTTTCAGACAACAGAACCGTAAACCAATAACGCCGCTTTGTGTGTGTGTCCTGTCGGCATGTGCGCTTCAATGTAATTTGTGATTTAGCAGCTCTGTGTCAGAGAGATATGTAAACAGGCGAGCTTAATCCTATTTCTATAACATATAATATTGAAATATTGGAATTTTTCCCATGTGACATTGGAAAATTGTGTATAATGTCAAATGTATTTTGAGACGTCTTGAACAAACTAGCAAAGGAAGCCTGCAAATCTGATATTAAAGCCAGTTTGGAAGTGTGTGCTTCAGCTTTTACCGGGCAGGAGGCCTAAAAACACTCTGGACGTGTCATTAGTCCATCACAGGACACACACACTCACACTCGCACCAAGGAGCAGTTTCAAGTCCCCAATCAATGTGCATGTTTTTGACATTTGGAAGGAAGCTGGAGAACCTGAAGAAAAACCTGGAACTCTGACAGCCAATGCACCACAAAGATTTTGTGTCATGTTTTTCCATTATGTATAAAAAAATGGGATAAAAATCAAGACAGAAACTGCTGTGACGCAAAAAAGGCAGCAGGAAAATAATCCACAGACTGTTTGTTGACGTAGGATTCTGGCTGAAACAGCAGTAGATGCCCCCTGCTGAAAGAAACTGTGCAACGAGACTTCTACTTCCAGATTGATTTCCAAATCCAAAGACATGGATGTGTAATTTCCCACCGACCATGAATGTGGGTGAGAGGCTAAATGTCTGCCTGTGGTTCTCTGACCTTTGTGGCTCCTCTGCAGACTTGGTCCAGGTAACTGTGGCTGGTGTGATGCAGTGGTATCAATAATAGAAGAAAGGCAACCACCCTCCCCGTGGCTGCTATGTGGGTCAGAGGCGGCTCTCTATGGATGGAAGAGATTGATGAAGAGCACTAGGGAGAGCGTTAGAGTGTCTACCTCACAGCAGTGCAACTCCAGTTGCTCCCCCTGCTCTTGTTCAGAAGCCCCCCTCCTGAGCTGCAGCGGCTGGCGCTCTTTAAATGACCTTCAAATTAGCCTTATTTTTCAGGGCCTCGGACCCTTCAGGGTCTTCCTGGAAGAATGAGTTGCTGTTGTTCTGGCTGTCTTTCGATACTTTTTGCCTCATTATCTTCTCATGAAAATGATAGAGGCGGGAAACCGGTGTAATCAGACGTCCAGGAATAGGAAACAGAGTTTTGCTTAGCAGGCTCCCACAAGGTCAGAGAAAAACCGCTGCTGGGCCTGATGTACCCACAGCGGGTTAGGATGGTCTGCTGTCCGGGCCTGAGGCAAACCTTTTGTTTATCTACTTACGTGGGGGGAAAAGGACCCTCTTCAACAGAATACAATGACTCAGATGGCTGCAGTGTGTGAGGTAGTGCCACATTTAACTGGAATAGGTGTTTGCGAGCCGCTGATTCACACTGTTTTTCAGCAGTTTCCAGGATAATTTTTCAATGTTTAGATTTATCATCTGGAATGCAAATTTAAAAATCAGGCAGAACGTGGACCCTGAAGAAGCTCTCTGCAATCTCCCTTTGGCAATCAATGAGCAGGAGACAAAAACAAACACTTTTAGTCAATCAAACGTGTGTAATCACTCAGGTCTTGAAAGTGTTGATTAGGTACTGCTTTTAATGGCGTTCCTTTGAGCTCCTGGTTCCTCTGAGCTCACTGCACAGAGGATTCTAGCAGCCTCAGGGGTGACCTCACATGGCACAGGTGGAGTGTTAGCTATAGCGTTATAGGTTGGTTATAGTTAGTTACAACAATGAGATAAAGAACTGAACCTGAGTAGATAATGCATCTTTACCCAAGAAAAAATAGATAATCTGAAGAGCATCCAGAGCACTTGATCTATATGGATTCTTTTCTATCCCATCGTTTGCAATAGAAAACATTCTGTTGGTATAGTTTGCCAATGTGCAGAAAGTTTTTAATATCTTTATTTAGCACAAATGATATTTTACATTACAGACTAAATTTTTCCCAGAGAATGTCATGTCAACCCACAAAGGAGTCATTGAGGTATTTCAGGAAAACAACCGATGACACAAGCAATAGGTTCAGCCCAATGTCAAAGTCGGGAGGATTCATTAAACAAACCCTGCATCTGCACCGCGTTCATCAAACCAGCAGACAATGCCGCTGCTGTGGCTACAAAAGTAATTTTTTATTGCTTCGCATTTCTCATCTGTGTACTCTTTCTTTCCAGTATTACAACGGCTCATGTACGTGGAGGGTTTTTGTGCATGAAATTTTATATCTAATCTTGCTAGACTCTCCTGAACAGCGCATGGTTCTTTTCCACCAACAGAAAGAAACACTTGGGTTAGGAATGTGCTTCACTCAAGAGCTTTTCTCCAGCTGAGTAGTCGAGCTGCTGCTTCCTGACTTTCAACTGAGGGATATAATGTGTTAGCCACAGACATGGTATCGAAACAATCATGGAAATGTACGGAGCAGTTTGCAAAAACATGGCCAGCTGTTTGGAGGTGGAACGAGCATGTACCACATTGCACTTTTCCCCCCACTCCTTTAGCCTCTTTGAACTTACTTCAAACATGAGTCAGAGTGTGTGTTTAGTAGTATGCCAGCCATGTGGATGGCATATGCTACCAGTACTATTGAGCTCAATGTGTGTCTGTGCGTGTGTGTGTGTGTGAGAGAGAGAGAGAGTGTAGACCAGTAGCTCTCGTTTAGGCCCCTGAGCTGTACCTTTGGTGTGAGCTGGTGAAATGGTGATGACTGAAGAAAACATGTGCATGGAAACATTTCAGACACATGCACTGTCTAACAGTAGCCACTTCAAAGGGCCCTTTTGTGGGGCCCGGCTACCTTGCAGATGGTCAGCTTCCCTCAACCATTAAGTAATAACAGCACTCCCATCTCTCCCGGGGCCAGATGTGCTGCATCTCTGATGCTAAATTGAAACAAATCTGCCAGGCTTTCCTCTAAAAGTATGCACCTTGAGTGTTTAGTTTCCTGAGACTGTCACAATAGACTTGAAAATTCCCATAAAACCCAACCGTGTGGGCAGATTAGACCATTTAGCACCTCTAGATAGCATTTTCCACACGAGACAAGTCTTAAGTGCAGTTCTCCTGGTGGCAAGACTTCCACATGGGACTGGCCACTTCTTCAGTCACTCCTTATTTCTGCTTTGGGATCTTGCACTTAGAGGCTCCTTTTGTAAAAGCAGCCGTTGCACGGAGGTCGTCCTGACATCTTTATCATAATTGCCCTAAATACCCCCATTAGAGAAGCTGGTCGGTATCCTCAATAACACAAGTCATTCCTGGTAGCAATGGTGCATCTAATTGCCTGGGTCTTTTTTTGAAAGATTGCCTGACATCAGCACGGCTCCCTGTGGGCTGGTGCTCTTCATTCTCTGCCCAGCAAAGCATATCGTTATCGTGGCCGGCAAAGAGACCTGGCCTCCCTGCTCCCGGATAATTAACTGTCTGGCTTAACTGCATAATAGCAAAGAAGAACATCGAAGGTATGGTAGTTTTTCAAAGAGAAGAAATATAAGACAATACCAGGTCAATCATGCTCTCCATTTCAGAAGGTAATGAAGGAGAAGAAATCATATTGTTGGCGCAGACTAGTTTTGGAGGGTTGGATTCATATGATAATTAGGCCCATATGCTAATTGATGAGGAAGCTTGATGGATTCCTCGAGCCACGCTGGCTTTACTATCAGCTGTCCCCAAAGTCCCCCCACTTCAAAGGCTGCTACCGTCTTTACACAGTACAACATTTATTCGGCCTATTTTTGTTTCACAAAAACAGTCCACCCTGCAAAGGAAACAAAGACTAAAAGTAAAAACAAACAGCAAACAGAGGAAATAACACATCATTTAGTATTGGTTGACATTTACAAGACTCCCAGTGAAAGACACCATGCACATCCTTGTGAGTGCATGCGTGCACGTGTAATTAGAACACGGGCGGGCATGTGTTTTGTCTTTGTGTTGTTGTACGGCAGAGGTATCAAGGACAAGTGCATTAATGAGCACCTGGAGAGGAACAGCTTGTGTCTCCTGGTTAGTGTGACCGCCAGCAGGGCACAGACTCCTTCACTGAGTCAGATGATGTGACTGATGGAGGGGGAGGTTTCTGTCAGATCTGGGGCACTCCCAGGAGCTGCAGTTTGTCTCGGCTGACAACGGCGCTCTCCAAAGGGGCCCCCATCCCACACATCATCTGGAAAGGTGGGAGAATATACTGTCCTTCCCTCTGTGCTCTTAATCCCACATAACACCTATACTTGCTGTTAAACAAGTGTATTCTCTCATGGTGTATTTGCTGCTTGTGATGATGGCAGCTAAAGGCTTCAGAGTAGCATTCCTTGTAAAGATGCAACAAATCAGCACACTTTAAAACATTAATAAGCAAAACTGTTGCTCCATGCATTCATAGGCCGGGTGATACAGTATGTTAAAGTGACGGTTACACATTAGCATTAAAAATTCATCATCAAGCATCTGTTGACCTAAATTATAGGTCACATGTAATGTACTGTAGCCCTGTTTGTTGATTTCAGCAGAAATTGACTGAAAAAGTGTACAGATAATGGCTGTGATACAGGTCGCGGAGTGGTCAGTCTAGTGGTACCGAGGTCACTGGATTAATCCCAGGGCCCCAATAAAATGTCAAAAGAGGTCAAAGAAACAAAAAACAGTCCATTAACAAAGAACATCTAAAGATTTGTGGAGTCCAGCAGTGATGCTAGAGGATTTTTCACTTGCCTGATGTGTGGGGGTCCCACCAAGATTCATCATTTGATAACCTGGAAGTGAGAAGAGGCTCAACAGATGGAGTACGCTACTTTAATCAGATCAGTTTGTTCTGTACTTAAAAACAAAAGTCAAACCACATTGTCATCGTAAATTTGATCAAGTAAGACGGAAACTCGTAGCCCCCAAATGGCTTTCTGATGGCAGAAGAACAAAGAAAATGCATTATGTCCTCACTAACATATGGATGAACCATGTGCATGGATACACGTGCATCCATAGATATGAGGCAGTGGCTGGATTGTGGAGTTTGACATTGCCAAAAAAAAAAAAAAGCTGACTCCAGCTCTTAATGAAAAAGAAGAAGTGTATGCAGAGTCTGCCAGGCACTTAGCAATCATAACACTGCAGATGCGCAGTGAAAATGATGTTAGCCTTAAGTTGCCCTTGGCACTCTGAACCAGAATACATTTGCTCAAACAGTAACCAGAACAGACTGTCTTGAAACTTTGGGTGCCAACAATTCCTAGTCGATGAGCACTCGACAGCCTTTGCAGTTAGAGAATTGAATAAGTGCGGCATTAAGAGCGGATGGACATCAGGCACACACTCTTTTGATGTCCAGCTGAGGATTTACAAGTTCTACTCCTCTTTCTTGATGGATTTTCCAGGTTGCATTCTGGCTGGTGTTAGCACTGCTGTTTTATTGGTACTATGGCTGACAACAAAAGCTTCAAACAGATGATGCGTTTTACAAAAAAGCGTCTCCTCAATTGTTATGGGAAAGCAAAGCTTGGAAAATCAGAGCAGCGTGCCGCATAGGCCTTCTCTTTGTCTTCTTGTCGTTAGCCCTTATTTTTCAGCTTTGGAGGAGAGAGCAGAAACACAGACTTGGCTCTAAATGTTGTCACATCACAGGATGAGAATGCACCCTGTTTTTATAGTGTGCACCCTCCCAGACTGAACACTAATAAGGTTATCAATGCAGTGATTTCCTCCAGCAGTTTCTCTATTGAAAAACCAAAGCGGAGCCCACAGGGACATTTGTGCTTGTGTTCCAGCTGCCCATGTTTACCATCCTTCACCTCAGGCCCTTTCCACTGAGAGAAAGAGGCTGGCTGGGGTGCAGCTCTGCAAATCCCACCTGAATGTGGCATTTGTAATAAACAACCTAGGGGCATGTCTGCCACCCTTTCGCTTCTCCTCAAGTCCCTCCATAACCTCCAATTTGTGTCCTGATTTGTGTCACCTAAATAGTTATGCACACCGTGGGAAACATACGACACGAACGCTTTACTTCAATCTCTTTTTCCGTCTCTTTCAAACACACTCTTCATTTTTCTGATAGCACACCAGGGAGACAATATCGTTATTCAGGGAATTATCAGCCTCATTGGTGCCATATCTCTTCCCGCACCTTCCTGCCAAATGGCTGTGTTTCCATGGAGCCTGCCTGTGTTTACTGTGACGTGCCATGGCAGAGCCCTTTCTGCTACGGAGGGATTTAGCACAGAAGAGTGGATGGGTTTTCAGCCCCTGCTTGGAGTTTTGGGACTTCTCTTCTCTCCTCCCCACCTGCTCTCCTTGCTGTTCCTTCGCTGGGTGGCTCTGTGCTCCTGGCCCTGTTCTTAGACAGACATGGCTAATTGAAAGGGAAAGCTGCTCTCTACTGATCAGCTCTGACAGCAGTGCCTTGCCAGAGGTGGGTGTGCCACCCCGTGCTGAGAGTTTTCACGGCGAAATAACAGCGCCGTCGCGAAAAACCCAGAACGAGCCGTGAATACCCGGGCAACATGCCAGAGGAGCCAGATGAATTTCGTGGACATTAAAAAAAAGGGAAACCCGCTTTGTGTGCTTTACAACTTCAGGGAGAAGAGAGATGCCAAAATGTAGTCTAAACCTAACAAGCAAGATCCCATTTGACTCGCAGTTAGAAGTGTAATCGCGTCTTCTTTTTTAAACAACATGAACATTTATGATCATCTTTGCTCACAGATGAGCAGTCTGTCAGGTTTGCTTTCCAATCGTAAAGTATAAAGAGTTATACACCCAAAATTGAATAATTAGTCCACCTTCTATTTAAAACTCGATCAAAAGCCTTCATTCATGCTTGTTTGAATATTATTTGAATAATTTTGCACTGTGAAAGATGATAATTTGTGGTTTTTGTACACTTAATAAATGAACTTATGTTTGAAATGATTAGTCAGCATCAGCTTGACCTCACGGTTCTGTGCTGCTCCTGCAGTCCACCAAAGTCAAACTGCCAGGAGAGATTGATATAATGGAAACACCGGGCAGGCCGGAGATTTTAAAGAGAAAGCGAGGTATTCCATCATGACGCAACAGCTAGCTCTTCCTTTTCACTTGGGAATCAGTGCATGTTTCCAACGTGTCTCACAGAATTACAGCAATGCTACAACTTTATGGTGGAAGTAGTGCAGTAATAGGCCAGTTAAAGCTGTTCCATGATAAAGAAGGTAAAAGCCCACAAGCAGGGACTAGAATCAGGTAAGGTCTTTTTTTTTTTTTTTTTTTTTTTTACTCTCGAGTTTTGAAGTTTTTATTTGTGTTTTGTGCTACAACTCAATAGATTCAGAACACTCCTTTAATGGTGGACTACTCCTTTAGTCACACATCAATCATTTTATCCTCTCGATTACTGTCATATGCTCCAGGATATTGGATAAACAGACCTCGTCTTAAACTTCCCTGTTGTGTTTCTCATTGCGTGTTGCTTTTTCCCACTGTCCATGTCAGGACTGGTGTGATCCGACGTGACTTGATGCACTGGGACAGGTTGAGACCCCTTCGGCACTGCTGCGGCGGATGGCTGTGATTACTGTTGACAATAATTTATGGTCCCTCCTGATTGAAAACAGGAGAGCTGGAGATAGAAAGCTGGGTACAGAGTTAAGGCACTACCTTAAGATATAAAGCTGAGGCCACAGCTGCTGTCAGAAGATGAACTCCCGCCAAGCTCTGCAGGCCGTCTGGCCATCCGGACGAAGCAGCCTCTCATTTTACTCTGTTCTTTTCCTTTGTATTTCCTAGCCTCTTTATCTTGGCCTGGTTTAGGTCTACATTGTCCCGTGGACTTGATCTTGAAAACATATGCTGTTTATTCATTTGCCGCTTGCTCCTTCATGCCAAAACATGCTTAATGTCCAAGATAAAAAGAGGAAATACTCTCCGTAACAACTGCCTGACATGCACGTTTGACAAACGCACCATACTCATCGTCCCAAGCCGATCGGGTGTCTGTGCAGTGAGCTTTTCGAGCTCTGAGATTACCATGCTAATCCCAACAATAGCAATGTGCAGCTGGTTTAAGAGACTATCTGCGCCATTGTTTATGTTGTCATCCTCGCCGGATCGCACTCAAGGGGAGTAACCATTATGTGGATTTGCGTTTACTATTTCAGTGCCACATCCAGGGATGGAGGGCTCTCGCACTAAAACAATGTATGTTATGGGTATTATGTTCCATTTCTAAGAGAGGCCTTGAACTGAAGAGGTAGAAAAGCTCTTGTGGATATGAAGCTGAAATTAAACAATCCCCAGATTCAACTGGAAAAAAAAAACAGAAATGGAATTTGATGAAATAGAAGAGATTTTATTAAAAAAAGATCAAATCCTGTTTTTAATTTTTATAAAATGTTTACTATTATATTAAATTTTAGGAATATTAAATGTAGGAGCCTTGCTACCTTTGTTTATCTGTAAAAACAACCTTGCAGTGTAGGGACAGAATGTTTTTTCTCTTTGCACAATGGTTTGCAGAAGCAGAGTTACGTCAACAGCAGAGTGAATGGAACCCCCCCCCCGAAATTCAAGGTAAATGTTTTTTGTCATTGTTCAGAAAATAGAGTCTTTATTCACATGGCTACATGCAAACAAAAGATAAACATGTAGCCCCTGCATGGAGACATAAAAAAATCCCTAACCATATCTGTCATCCTGTCCACCCTCCAATTTGTCCAACGCGTGGTGCGACATGCTCCAACCTCCCACCTAGTGCGCTCATGATAAGTAGGTAGGTGGAAAACAGTGGTTGATGGAGAGAAAGAGAGGCAAACACTGAGAATCACAACACAAGATTCATCAAAAGGCAAAAAAAAATCAACCAAAAAAAAAAACTAAATAACAATGTGTTGCTACGATGTATGACTGAATACAGCTGAGGTTGACAGCTGTCCAGAGAGTGGGAGGAAACCAAAAAACCCGGAATGTAGCACGCGTGAAACAGAACAAATAGGCGGCATTAGTAGCACCAGTGGCCATTTTAGGACCTTTGACAACCAATTGCAATTAATAGAAGCACTTTCCAATAAAGCAAAAAGGTGCATGCTTTTTAACAACGCTTGATTGAGTGACTGACTTAATGATCCTAAAAGTAGTTAATTACTGTGAATGAAAGATGTAATTGACCAAAACAAGAATTAATCAATGACATTAAAAAAAACCCAAAAAACAAAAAAACCCCTCTAGAAATAAAAAGCAAAGAGGTTTTTGTGATAGTTTCCAAGGCTGATAACTTCTGCAAATGCTGATAAAATGTAATCCTCGCTGAGTATTGGAAACAGAAACTTGGTTATTCTTTTTGTTCTAATATCTTTGAAATGGCTCCTTTGGGTTTGCGATGAACGCGATGAACTGACAAAAAAATGACATATTGGATGCAACCTCATGCTTCATAATGCATGATCCGCTGAGGGTAAAACAAACCAGGCCTTCACAAGGAATGGCTTTACACAGGCTCAGGATAGGAGCTGAACAAATCAACCATTACAGGAAAAACAGCTGAAGATGCAGAGGTCTAAACAGTTTTCATGGTGGTGGCTCCCTCTGTCTAATGTTTTTTTTTCTTCTTGCAGAGGACTTTTTCCATCTTCCCTTTCTTGTCTCCTCTCTGTTGCAACCTCGCTCGCTCACATTCTATGTCTGCCACCTGCACACAGTCGACACACGCACACACGGATGGCAATAGAAAACACTCTATTCTGATGAATAAATTTGTATATTTTAGAACCTCTCCCTGTTTTGGTGAGTATTCTCTGGAGGCCTCTCCTTCTTCTCTCCTGAGTTTGCCTGCAACCCAGTGGAGTCATTAGTCTGCTTGCAGTGTTGAACTCTTTAATCATCTGTGTGTTACATAAAAAGAGGACTATTCCTCAGCGACACACAACGGCATGCTCGGCTTGGTGGGGGCTCGCTTTGATGTGTTTAGGCTGTTGTGTCGTGTCTGCATTGTAGCCTTCTTCAGGCTCAGCTTTTGCATTTCTCTCTGGAGGTGAGATGAGACGTCAGTCTTTCTCCTGTTGCCGTAAAGACGGAACTACGAGGATGTGTGCTAGGAACATGTGGGGTCTGTGTTTGTTCCAAGGCTGATGTTTTAATTACCATATTTTGAAATCTAAAGACCCAGGACTACAACAACAAAAACAACAACAACAAAAAACAGAAATGGAATTGTAGCATGTCAAAGCATGTTACACAGGGCTAAGGGAAGGTGTGTGTGATGGTTGAAGATTTTTCAAATGTGAATGGCCATAAAAAATGCTTTTTTTTTTTAAACACAGCCTGACCTAAGAGGGCAGAACAATGAAGCCCCAGTGCAGACGGAGCAACAGAGGGCAAAAACCAGCCGATCTGTCATTCAGGCAGCGTTACTACAGGCTTGGCCATCCCTCCCAGACCCTCGCATACAATGGAGGTCAACAGTGAATGGAAGTGGAGGGGAATTCCCCGCATGCTATAATAAAAACCGACCCTTCTATATTGGTGACAAAGGCTATGAGATACATTCAGGCTACACCCAGTATACACCACTTTCAATGTCAAAAAGTCATTTCAGTGGGTCAGCTGGAGATAATCAATTTATGGGTCAGCAACTTGTACCACTCGTGTTATTTTTGTGCAACAGCATTCCCATGCACTCCTAACGGTTTTCAGAAATCATTGCTGAAACATTAGAATACAATTGTTTTAAGAGAAGGGAGATATTTTCTATTGGTTTTAATTTCATTGGTAAGCACCTAAACAGACATTTCAGTATATTGAAAAATAGAACTGAATCGCATCCAGCCATGACATCCGATGTGTCTGATCTCCTCCACTACTTACAGGAAGAGGCATATCTTTCCTCCCCTGACTTCATGCAGCACGGTCATAGCATTTCCTCTGTTCTGCCTTTTATCTATCGAACACACGTTTGCCGGCCAGCCACGAGGCTGTATATAAGCGGAGGTCCTGAAGCGTGATGCCCTCAGGGTGGCGACTCAGGGAGGGTGGTGGCGACGCACTGAAAACCAGATTGTGTTAAAACTCTTAATAAGGCACAGTGTGAGATATAAGCCTGCAGGCGGTAAAGCTCTGTGCGCAAACACTTCACCAACTCCTGTGATAGGGCAATCTGTGTGTGGAGTAGTCGACGGCCTAAATCTGTTATTTCACAAACTGCGCTACGTGACCTCTCTGATATCCTTAATTCCCTCGCTGAATTTGATATAGTACCACAAATATTTGCTCAGGCACACATTAGCTGTGTTTGCTCAGTATGTTACTATAAACAAACCGCAATGATGTCGCGAATGCAATAAATGTTCAACAGTGCATGCAATTATGTACTTACATATCTGGCCTTGTGCACTGAAAGCATGCGTTGTGGACCTGAGCTCTGTTTTGACAGATCGTTATTCCCCTTCCTGACCACCTATGGGCCATGCTCAGAAATTAACTGTTTATGGGATGCCCTGGGTAGATGCAAATTCTTGCCCACAGAGTAAGGTAAAATGCAAATTCTGATCTGAAAATTCTCACAGTTCCATCGAGCAGACACATCAAAATGCATAGGAAACGCAACAGTTTTACACTGTTGTCACGCCCACTGGATGAGGCTATGAACTGAAGAACTGTTTCTTTGCTTTGCTTGGCTTTCTGCGTTTCCGCCTCTTAGGAATTAAACTTTTGAACCCCTGAGCCAAGAATGAAGATAATTTCCTGTGGTCCTTAACCTCACCTGCACTCACAAAGCCTAGTTCTTTCTACCACACTGTTTGCGAAACGCACAATAATGTGTTCATGCTGATTGGAAAAAGACACTTAAACGTCATAATGATGTCAATTCCTGCCCAATTGTTAAAAGCAAAAAAAACCAAAACATCATCTTGAGGGATTAATTAACTCTCATTTGAGCTCAAAGTGGAAGGAGTGAGTGTGAGAAGTCTGGAAAAATTGGGGCATCAGTGATCAGCCGCGCTGCAAACATGTTTTTAGCTGTACCGCATGCTGAATCAGCCCTTTCTTTGTAAGGATAATAAATGATGTTAAGTGTGTGTATCTGGGTAACCTTTTTTGAAGGAGGAGGAGTAAAAAAAAAAATAGTTTAGGCGTTACAGTCAGGCCATGTCTAGACAGACCTAGATCCGCTTATTGCCAAGGATCTAATTGCAACAGGACAAAATAAAATCTATAGTATTTTTGTACACAGATTGTTATGCATCCTTGCAACGTGCATATGAATGTGATCCTGTCTCCATTTCGTGGAAAATGTGAAATGGCAGTAAAAAGTATAGAGTAGGAAGATATCCTGTTTAGTGTTACAACCTTATATCTTCCTCAGAGTGAACGTTGTACAGTACCCCACAGTTACAGAATGGTGCTGGCAGGTTCTCCGACTTCCCGATAGTTGTCCTGAAGTAAGCTTTTCTCAGGATGGTGACAGCTTACAGGACTGGTGTTAAAGGTGGAGAAGACAAAGCACTCTGTCTCCCAGGCGGTATGTTATTTATGGCAGAGGTATATGTTGCAATGGGCACCCTTGGAGCAGTTCCAAATCAGTCTTCCTGTTAGACAAATTTTATACTTACCTTTCCACCGGCCCACCGGCGACCCCAATGCCACCATCAAACCCACAGCATCTCAAAACCAAACGCATGCGGCAAGAAAAGGGGCACATTAATCCCTCCAAAAAAAGCAAATTTTATCTATGACCCGAAGGCTTACGTGCAAATTTTTTACCCTTTTTATAAAACACACCCCGTGTCCCCCTGAGTCAGGGCTCTATTTTCTTTTTTTAAACCAGTAAAAACCTGAAAAAAAAAGTCAATACAAAGGCTGAAAGGAGGAGAAGACAAAGCACTCTGTGCTCACAGGCGGTATGTGATTAATGGCAGAGGTGTGTGTTGCACTGGGCACCGTGGAGCAGCTCCAGATCAGTCTTCCTGTTAGACAAATCTGACACTCACCAACCCACCGCCCCACCTGCTACCCCCTTGCCACCATCAAACCCTCAGCCTCTCAAAACCAAACGCATGCGGCTAGACACGGCGCTCATAAATCACTCCAAACAAAGCACTTTTAATCTGTGACACGCAGGCCTGACGTGCAAATTTATTACCTGTTGTAAGAAAACTGCACGTGTCCCACTGAGTCAGGCCTCTATTTACTTTAATGAAACCAGTAAAACACTGAAAAGAAAAAGTCAGTGACAAAGAAAGCTGATGAAAGCAGTGTCTTCCAAGCTGAATTCTGGAAACAAAGCCCTTCTTTGCTCTGCTGTCCCACTGCTTTTTCACGGTAGATGACATGCTTGCGCGACTTCCTCCACCACCCCTTGCCAAAAAAGATTTAGGGATTTTTCTCAAGCACATTTGTAAAACATGAATACCAAATTATCTCTTGCGGATTAGAATTGGATAGCTGTTCCACGCCTGGTATGAGTCACTGAGCACCTGCTACCTCGTGCAGTATGCAAAATGTTTGGAAATCAGCTATGCAGTTTTAATATTGTGATGGGTAGCAACAGCCTGCCAGCAACTTGGAAACTGAAAGTTAGATTCACCTTGCATCAGTGAAAACCTGAGAGCAAAGAGAGCAACAGCACGCCTTCACCAAACACACGCAGTTTACCAGTCCTGGTATATTGTGATATATTTAGCATACTTGCGGTACAGTCTGACAAACTGAATTACAGTAGCATTAGCTTGACGTGGAATTGCCGCTAAAGTGCCAGGAAGAGGTAGCTGGAAGGCAGAAATTAGAGTGGTTTCTCCCACACATTCCCTTTGCCAGAGTGTCTTTATTCAGCTCATGCTGAACATGTCTTTACACTGTAGATGGTGAGAATTAGAAGTGCTGGCACCTACTGACTGGCTTCTGCGATGTCAGAAGCTCACACGTACAAAAACAAGGTTTCTGCTTATGATGCAAACATCAAGTCAGAAAAACCTGCAAAAGTTTCCAACAGCAAATCACTACCGCTAAATGTGTTGCTCCAAGTTGCTTTTACATTAAATCCACTAATAGGGCCCAGAATTTAATTACTTATTTGAGCTATTACAGGTAATACATTAACCAATATTTAGCAACAAAATGAATAATGGTAATCATGGTAATCGTAGTTTAATTCATGACCTCCTTCAATTTTTAATGAGCTCAGTACAATGGACACATTTTATAAATGAAGCTACATACTCGTGCGAGCGTTACAGATGATTAAAGCGTGTTATTATTCAGATATTTGTATGCCTGCAGGAGGGGGCCTATCGTGCAACACGAGGCGATGTGGAGGTATGCGCTAAGCCACCTCACAGCTGACGATCATACAGCAGCAGGGCAACAAACAGAAAGTAGTTTCAAAAGAGAAAGGCATTCTCAGGAGAGATCATCAACTCATCATGAAGACCTTTGTGTGGAGTCGCTTCAGTGCCTCTGGAAAACTCACAGATGCTTTGCAAAGTTACAGAAGTGAGGTATAAACAGGAAAAAAGGAAATCACCTGAGTGTTTGCTGCGCCTGGTACAGCAAACGCGTCCTAATTGCAATGTTATACTTTTGCAAGAGATGATTCCACTGGAGTTGACAGTTGCATGTAAACGGCCTGCTGGCCGGCATCCGCTAAAGTTTTCATTGCTTTGCTTTATCTGCCCCGCTTTCCTCAGCAAACTGATATGGCTTTTGTTTTAAGAGTCATTCCTTCACGTTAACAGTCACGTGCTGTTTTTTGCTGTATGGAATCAACAGAGCTCCATTACTTTTATGGGTGTAATAAGACATCTAGACTCTGAGACATGACATATTTTTAGATCTGGATTATCTAAAACTTGGTGCTGCCTCCCAGACAAAATAAAGCAGAGATCAGTCACGTCTATGTGGTAAAAATAACAGTGATGGTCAAGTTTTATCACTTTGAAATGATCAAAAAACAATTTTATACACTTTGAGTTGAACCAACCTTGTCCTTACAGGACGTCGTATGGCACGTGATGCGATTTGCTTGACTGCTGATGAGAAGCTTTTGCACACACGATGCTTAAAACAACCTCAATATAATGAAATGTTTTTCGGGGCCCTGTGGTCAGTGTCTTGTCTCAGAGTGGATTGGTGATCTGCTTGGGGTTTTCTCATTTACAAAATAAACATCTCATTCTCTTTCCCATTACCATAATGCAGAGATATGTGTGTGTGTGTGTGTGTGTGTGTGTGTGTGTGTGTGTGTGTGTGTGTGTGTTGTAGTTGCTGATGCTGGATTGGAGAGAAAAAGCATCTGAGTCTATTTGTGGTCTGCTGGAAATGTCAGCTGTCACGCAACAAAGTCTTGGTGGAACAAACCATCCACAAAACTGTAACTTGTTGAAATAAAGTACGTCAGTGCTGTTATGATAAACTATTGTATCCCATAACCCCATATGTAATCTGTTATTTAAAAAAGATAAACGGTTGTGGCTAATATACTCGTTTGTCGTGTTATAATATTTTTATCCAACTGCAGTTTGGAATTGAACAAAACTATTTCTTCTGTAACTTTGGACATAATACATTTCTGGGTTTTTTGGGGGGATGGTGGGGTTCCTTTTTTTAGGACATTGATCCTAGATAGTCATCATTGTTAACACCTTTTGGAGTCGTGATTGACAGCCAAGGCTGGTCCAGGCAGCCTCTGGCCGTGCTAAATCCCATAACGCATGCCCAATCTGGGGTCCTCCTCTCCAGACCCCTGCACCCCCCTGCTCTCTGCCCGCAGAGAGACCCAGGGACAAGAGGAGGAACAGAGTGTGAAGACGAGCCTCTCGGGGCTCTTGAAGGGAGGCTTCTGAAGCCAGCTGGTCTGGCTTTGGAGTCAATCGAGGGGCAGGGTGAAGCAGAGGAAGTCAGGAAGTCAGAGACAGAAAAGAAGAAAGAGATAAAGAAAGTCAATAGTGTAACAGTGGGACCGGAGGAGACCGACATCCACGGGCTCTGTGAAGGCAGCACACAGGTGAGAAACAAGTGTAAGGAAAAGTCACGACTCCCTGCATAGAACAGAATGCCAACTAAAATGACAGAAGTTTTCTGACAGAAATACTGCGATATTCAGACTCCTCTGACTGTGGTGAGAAACAGTGCCATCACATCTATTGTAACATCTTGTTTACGCGAGTTGAAGTTTACTGTTTTCATTTTCATCGCCCTTTTTTTTTTTTTGTTTGTCAGTGTAATCACTTTGTGAAAACAAGAGGGTGCATGTTGACACAAAAGCGCTGCTAAAAGAATTGCTGAAAGCAGTTTAGGTCCACACGGATGTCAGTTCGCATCAGCATGAACTCACTAAGAAGTTGCACACGGCAGAAAGATTATTGACTGAAAACACCTCGAGAAAACAGCTGGGGATGCTCCCTGCTCACTCTCTTTTGCTCATGTTTGTTGTACAGCAGGAAGGGAGAGAGAAACCCAAACGTGTGAGATGATAAAGGGAAAAGCCTGGTAATGAATACATGTATTTAGTTGTTTAATGGCACAGCATTTTGATGGAATGTGAAACTGGTGAAAGGTTATGAGATGTATTTCCATGCACAAATGTTCCTGCAGCTGGAGTCAGTCTCCTCATTTCGGAATATTTAGAAAAAAAGTATGGTTCAATTCAACCTGACATGGTATGACAAACCCCACGGATGACAGCTTGGCGTGTCAAACAATGCAATGTGACATGCTTCCATAGAAAGGAGAGAAGTTGATTCACTGAATCTGTGACTTCGCCTTCTCTCTATGCTGTAATTTACAGGACACTATTTTAACAAATATACAGATAACAAATGAAATTAGTTAGATAGAACTGAAGACTCTTTTCCCTCTTCATGCGCACCACAGAATACTGGGTAATGGGTCGATCGGTTACAGGCAATGCAGTGGCAGAGATATGAGTATCACACAATCTGATCTAAAATGCAGCTTTAACAACGTATTCTGGAGGCCACACCTGTTAGAGGTTCGGAGGAGATAGCGTTCTTCACCAGATGCTGTCAGTTGACACTACACTTTACTAAGAGATCAGCTTCCCACAGTCCAATTCAGGTAAAATCATCTTAATACTAGCAAAAAAAATAAAATGATCATTGATCTTTGATAACTCCAATACTCATCAACAGCTTCACAAGCTACCTGCTGCACCAGCGCAGGCTGGTGATCCACATTCTTGTCTTGTGACAGTTCTGATGTTTTCAGCTGGATACATTTGGATGCATTTTTTACGCAAGTGAATATAGCTGCTGCTTCGTGCTGTACAGTGTATATTTAAGTGTTAATAATGCTTAAGAGCTTTAAATACCCATACCCATTTCCTATATGTATTAGGTATTTAAAGCTATTAAGGACAAGCTGTGACTCCTTGGCCCCGTGCCCCGAGGAAGCAAGAGGGATAAAGAAGACTAGACGATGCCCTAAGTGGATTTGCTGAGCAGAGAGAGTTTTCTTGATTAATATTACTAAAACATACTCAGAAAACATAACATAGACTTTCTTTTTTGAATGTAGTGAATTGTCTTAATCTTGTAATTCAGCTAAATAAAAACAAAGTAATAGTGTTGATAAAAGACAAAAACACAAGTACAGTAAAACACCTGAGTGGTGGTCTGGTGATATCTCTATTGGTGTTTTTTACATGTGGATGTGGAGTAAATTACAGAAAGAAGGAAACATCCATCCATCCATCCATTATCCTACCCGCTTAATACCTTTCGTTTTTACAATAGCAGCAGTCTCTAAACCTGGCCACAACTTCATGGTTTCCATATTAAATGGAAAGTTAAAACAGATGATGTTAATTGTGTGTGCGTGTGTGTGCTATCGCACCTGCTTCCAAGTGCCAGTACAGAAACACAGGAGGGAGGGAGTGTGTGTGTATGTGTGTGTGTGTGTGTGTGTGTGTGTGTGTGTGTGTGTGGAGGAAGGGGGGTTGATCCTGCACACACACGTGACACGCTCCGTCTCAAGTCAAACGCTCCGACCCTCTCTGCTGTAATTGGCTGCTCGACAGACGCTGCGAGTTCTGATTGGACGCCAGGCGTGCCCTTTAATCCAAATTCCATTAGTGTTGTTAACAGATATGACGTCAAATGTATCTAATGTGATGAGGTCGAGTAATTTGTAAAAAGTAGTCGCCCCAGTCCAAGAATAATACCGTGTGTAGCCAAAACGGCGAGGATCAACTGTTTTGCACATTATTTGTGCAACGTTGAGCGACCAACATGCAGATACTACGAAGAATAAGTCTGAAAATCGTCTTTGGGCGTCGCGTTAAAGTCTGCCGTCGTGATTGCTGGTAGAAGGAAGTTTGGGACGCGTTTTGAGGAAAGAGTGACCTTACAAAGAGAGAAATACCAGCCTTTGCGTGTGCGTGTGATGGTGGGAGGAGAGAGAGGGGCAGTTCGTCAGGAGAGGAGAGGAGGAGCCTTCCCCTGACAAGAGGGAGACTGGCTTTTCTGAGTTTGTCAGCTCCCCCTAAAATAGCATTCAGCGCGTAAATGTGAACTGAAATTACGTTTATCCAGCGGAGCCACCGATATAGAGTGTCTATACACGGCGACTGGCTCGGGAGTAAAGGTGAGTAACGGAAATAGAAACAATGTTGAGGAGTGTGACAGCGGCTCTGTGGCTGAGTGAGGGAGGAAAAGAGCGCAAGAGGGAGACGTAGAGTGGATTCAGGAGACGGAGGACGGCAGCCGCGGTCTTTCCGACGGCCGAGCGTCTTTCCCGGCCCGACGAGCCAACTGTCCCAGCCTTGCGGCGTCTCTCTTCCTCGCAGATCCGAACTGTGCGTCGGGCTGGTGCCGTAAAATGTTGCCGTTTGTTGTGAAGGGCGCAGCCGGAGGAGCGCTCGCTGCTGACGCGGAGAAAGTTTTACACCAGCAACGCGCCGGTCATTAGCGCACCGTCCTCCGTTTGTCACTTCTGACTTTGCTGAATAATTCTGGCTTTTAAAGCGTCCAGTGCCGTTTTGTACTTTGAAAGCGGGCACATGGTTCGAGCAAAATAATAAATAATCTGCCCGCAATAAGAGCAGCGGGCTTCGCGACGAGAGCTGACTTTGACCGGATTTACTAATTATTATTTTTTTCCAAGGTGTTTGAATTGGTTGACTTAAATGCCGATGGAATCTAGATGGTGCTGTCTGCCCTTAAAAACTACATCACGTATAATTCAACAGGGATGCCTTTTTTTCTGCAAAACAAACCACTTTAATACTCTGAACAAGATCCTCGACTTTAAGCCCCAATCGATGAATTGTAAAGTCGGCCCTTAACGTGGAACACAGTGATTTAAGCCGGTTTTTATACGATTAAACAGCATTTTTAAACCACTCAGATATGACTTTATCTCAGAGACATGATGCTGGTTAGTAGCGAAAAATTGCTGCGGATGCTTACATCTGATTGGATTTATTTGGATTTTTAAAACTTCTTTTTGTCTGAATAGACAATAATCTTTTTTAATTATGTTGAGGAAGCACTCAAAGTGCCTCTGAAATCTGAGGGTCTCAACGGTGCCTCTCTGAATCTCAGACGCGTGTGACCTTCACTCCTTGCCAGAGCAGATGATGACCAACAGTAATCTGACCTTCCCAAACGATTCTGTAATATTTCCACACCAACTGTGTTTCAATTAGAAAAGAATTTGTTGAGACAGATCAGATAAGCGAAACCGCAAAACACCTCCTTGCTCCTCATTTTGCATGGTGACGAATCAGGTCTTAAAAAACTTAGTGACAACTCCTACGGGGTTCTTTTTTATCTTGACAAATAAGTACAATGTAGCGGATTTTGTTGATCAGCCTACCATTTAGTGTCTCATTTAGACATAATTTAGTTGTCAAACTATGATTTTGTCGTCCTCGATTCAAAGTATTTTTTTTCTTTAATACTCTAAGGGAGCAGAATGAGAGTAAAGTAGTACATTTTTGCAACCTTTATTCTCCACACCGGATACTTTCTATTGCTGTAGTCACAGTGTGGTTAACAGAGCTTTCCTGTGTTGATAAATGAATTGATTGATAATAAAGTTCAAGACTGACACTTCATGTTATGAGACCTAATAAATGAGTGCGTGTGTGCATGCGTGTAATTATCCTTTTAACTTTTTCTATCCTGAGAAATGGCAAAGAAGTCTTATTTTCCACTGTTAACGATGTTATGACAGACAGTACATTATTGTACACGCTTTCTGCCAGTGATTTCTACCAAAGCAAAGCGGTAAAGCACCCTCCAATCTGCAGTCATTAGTGTGTGTGCTGCCCCAGGCCTCGCCTGTAATGGTTCTTGTTGCTCATGACCTACATCACGTGAGCTCTTATGTCTGATATGTGGACGAGGGATGCATTCACAGCTGCCAAAATGAATATCATGTTAACAATTTATGTTGTGTGTTCGTCAATAGGAATGGAAGTGATATCTGTGAAGGTGCGCCTATGAAGACATTACAGATATCGTTGGTTGCTCAGACGTCCTGCCTTTGAGGCACATTTTATGTGGAAAATACTAGCTTTTAGCTAGCAGGTAGTTCTTTTCTCACCTGCAAACACTACCTGTGTTTATTAAATGTTTTGGTCTTCTTACATGTAATGTTTGTGTGCCCCTGTATGTCTGTGTAAATGCGAGTAAGTTCAGATTGGCGTATCAGCTCCAATAACAGGTGGCGATGGTGTGAGCAACGGGCAGCTGCAGCATCTTTTGCTGCACTCCTCATCCCACTTCAGTCTCAGCAGCTCAGCGTCTCTTTCCAGGAGGAACATGGAGCGTGTGGGCGAGTAAGATCTGCAATTAATGCTGGTTGTCAGAAAAAGAATGCTGGCATTTAAGCGATGCCTCTGAATCACTGAGTGAAAGCGTTTTTCCTCCAGTTTTCTCCTCTCAGGACAATTTTACCAAGAGAAAAAAATAAAAAATCTAAAAGCTAAGGAAGGATTAAGGCACAAATATAAGGACAGTAAAGAGGACATTATTTTGCTTGTGTTTTGCCCAGCCGATAGCATTAACATGTGACAGAATTATATTTTTCATCTTGACTTTTCCGACTTCAGCAGTGCAGAAAGAGAAACAAATTTCATTGCATTCACGTGACAGCAGATATAATCCAACTTTACATTTTTCCCTATCTTTTTGATTGTTTTTTTATACCATGAATTTTCAACAATTTCAACAACAACGTCGTAACGTTTAGCTTTCTCTTTGACTCTCGGTAACATGATTCATTGTTTATTGGAGCTCTGCCATCAGTATGGAGATTCCAGCGTTTTCCTGTGAGACCTGGAGGTTAGATGCAGAATTTTGAGGCTGGCAGATAATGTTTTAGAGCACAGTTAACTGTATACTGTCCCCTGTGCTCTGCAGAAAGTGCATCTAATGCTGCAAACATACAGTAGATCACATAGCATCTAACCTTTGAATAGTTAGTGGAAAAACTTTGACGGCAGCATTTTTTTGTTTAAATAACATAACTTTTAGATTTGTTTATTCCTTCTGCTATATTTGAAGAGTGACAGTGACAATGTCCCATTACTTTAATTTAGTATTTCAACCGTCACATTGTGCTGTGAATTTTGTCTCTCTGACGCTTTGATAGCCTCGTGCAAGCTCAGAGAGTGAACGTGCTGCTCAGAGGTATTGTTTGTATAGCAAGAACACTTGCAGTGACCTTTCAACTGTCCTGCCCTTGACTGAGACCTCTGGTGGTAAGCCACCTTGTTTGGCTCACTCAGCACATGTGCCGCTAAGCAGGACAGAGCAGCTTAATGCCTTCTTCCCCCGTGTCCTCTGCTTTTCCAAATGAGGCCTTACCGGTTGTTTCTTCACCTCTCCAACCTGGACAACATGGGAGAATCCGCAGGGAGATCTTCCTCTAAATCTGCTGTTGATCTGCTCCTCGTCTCACAAGTTCATGTCTGTCCCCACATCCGTACCCGCAAACAAAATGGGCCTTCATGTCGTTTAGTTGAACATCTCTTTTAGTCATTATTTCTGTGGTGATCCTTCCAGTGATGGAGACTGTAGCTGGGGCAGTGCACAGTCCCATCAAGCAAAGTCCTGTAGTTTAGCTGAAAACTGATAGTTGAAAGAAAGGTTAAGAAAGATGTCTCTTTGCTGAAGTTGCATTTTAAATGCATTTTAATGAGACTCTGAAAAAAACATAAATCAAAGGAATATATTATAATCTAATTTACTAGATCAAAAGATCTCCCGTGATTGCTAATATACCCCACTGTATTGAATTCTTGATGTTCTACTGTAGATCTTATGAAGCATCTCTCGCTGGAGATTTAACTTCTCTGGCTTTGTGTTGAGTTGATGAAGTTAAGCAGACAAACATTGGAATTATAAAGTCAACTTTATTTCTTCAAAGTCTGCAGACTAATATACAAAGTTGCTTTCTACTAGTGTGCTATTAAGCAACCTCTTGTTGGTAGATGTGTAGTATGGTTAAAAGGCCTGATCGTGCTATTAATTATAGCCGTGAAATCTGGGATTCACAGCTCCTCCAGTAAGCAGATGTCCAGTAGCTACTGTGAGGAAGATGCAGCAGCCTGCAGCTGCACGGGCTCTTTGGCCCCCAGAGCTGCAGGAAAAGGCCCAGCCTGCAGTACTGTTATTTTTTTCACATTTGTCTGAGAAGCCCTGCCATTCTGGACAGCTGGGAAGGATGTGATTCCTCCCATTATTCTCCAGCACACACAGGCCATTTGAACTGGGAAAGGAAGTGACCCAGCCTGGCCTTCTCCCTGGATGCTGCTCCAGGACTCTGAGTCGGAGTTCAGAGTTGTCTTCCTCGCTGCTGTCGGGGCCAAGCTTGAGCAGCGTGACCACTCACACCTAGCGTCTCATGCTAGTGCTGCCATTGATTTAGTTGTAATTGACATTCTGTCGGTTCAGAGTGAGAGAAAATTAACATTCTAATGATACGTGTTTTCATCATAGATGCATTTGTATATTTAATATTTCTAATTGTAAAATTCGGTTGCATTTCCAGTCTGTCTGCATCACTTCTTAACAGTGTGACTGGGACTGTGAGTGAGGTGTTGAGTCTTCCCACTGCTTGTGCGTCTGTTCATCTGTCCTCTCCCTCTCTCCCTGTTAACCTTCCATCTGTGTGCTGTGGGCTGTAAATGCAGTCGAAAATGGTGGAGAACTTTAACCAGTGAGTTACTGCCGGCCTGTAGACACGTCAGACTGCATCACTCTTGATTTTGTCCACCCCAACCTATGCTGGTCCAACTGTTGGGGGAGTTAAAGACAGTTTGGGATTAAGGAGGAGAAATGAGGGCATCCATCATTGGCCCCTGGCTCTGGGACCAAAGACCCAGAGGCAGTCAGAGAGCAGAAGCAGTGCCCCGGGGGTCTCTCACTCTTTCCCTTTCACTGTCTGCATGGTCGCATTTGATCACACTGTTTGCACACAGTGTTCATGTGACAGTTGCACACATCATCTGATTATGAAGAAAGTGTGGGCTTCAGCTACAGAAACATCTCTAACTCTGCTCAAACTGAGCCAGATGAAGGAAAAAATCCTTAATGAATGAATTCTACATTTATGAGCATGATGATGTGCCGTGCACAGGTTCTATCCAGTAAAGAAAAGCAAGTAGGGATATTGTGTTTTATTACCAAGCTGTTTTTTTTTCATTCTTTGGAGGGAGAATAGGACACAAGTGTGACTTCACCGTGCTGCTCAAAGAATCGTGTGCGTTCGTCCAAACACCCGCAGCCTGTACGCGCCTTTTCACGACAGTCACAGCAATTATTCAAGATGTTTTATTTGAAATGAATGTGTGAATTACAAACCCACGTGAGAGATTATTTACAGGCTAATTCTATAATCTTGTAAAGAAAAAAAAAAAATCAATACTACTTTAGCTTGCTCCTTTTACTGTTGTTATGACTCACGGCCATTCTCTCTCTCCTCAGATTGCATAAACCTTTTATGTAATGGAACACGGTGGGAAAGAGGCATCGAGTGGAAGATAAAAACAGGCAGAGAAAATCAAATATTTATTCTGAGCATAATATTTTTCCCCTATCAAAAGCAGGCTTTCTTTTAAAGTGCAACAATACCTATGATCCCAAACTATACATACTATGTGTGTAAGTTGAGGAAAACTGCAATTTGCCTCCTGATCCAGTGTCTAATCTGGTTCCAGAGTGTTTCCAAAGAGGTGCTCAGATCGGGGAAATGCACCGCTGCTGAGACACATTATGCATGACGTCCCTAATATCCTTACACTGTGGATTCCCCCTGGAGGTAGATCTCGGTTCATCTTTGCTGTTTACCATTTCTGAGTTGCGGCCTCTTCGACATCAAAAGGCTTCCACCGCTTTTACCACAGCTCGCAGGGTTCCTGGGGGTGGGGTGTGGCTTTTAGGAGGGGGCTCTCTTCCCGATGGTGCTGGCTATTATTCCTCCCTGGTTAGAAGTCCATCAGATGGTAGACGACCATGCTAATTGGACACACGCCGTTGGGCCGAATCAGTGCCGCAGTGGTATGCAGAAGGGATAAACCTGATAAACAGTGTTTCTGGTGGTGTCACTGTGTCTGTGCTATTTTGTATTTCAATAAACTCGCGTGACATTCCTGGCAGATGCAGAGTGACACAGAAGTCCTCATCCCTTAAGAATCCTGAACGCCGATGGTGTGTCAGGACAGTAACTTGTTGAAACGACATACTGTCAAAGAGATGGTTTTTAATTGTGGGACTCTTGTTCAAAGTTTGTTCAACTTCTAGCAATAATTTGAGATATTTAGTCATGTCAGTTGCATTATAGATAAAATGACATACCGTGTCCGAAGGAACAAGTCACTAAATGTGCTTTTAGTTTGCTAAAACAGTTGTTTGGGTTGTTGTTTGGGTAATTTTGTTGAACATTCTGTAATGCAGCATTGCTCTAGAGGCTGAAATGGATGAGTCTGCTGAATTCCTCGATGTCTCAATGCCATTTATTTTTAATGAGACATAATTCATCAACACTCGCATCAAGAAAGTTATCACCCTTGTTTTTGTTCATGAAAGTTTCACTCAGATATGCAGCCAGGGATTTGCCCTGAGATGGAAAGGAGCTTTTCTACATGAAATGGATATAACTGTTAGGAGAGGGTCATCTCTTTATCCTTGAGAAACTGAAAATCCATTCATTGGCTGGGCTCGGAAACCTGACTGACGCAAATGGATCATTGGGAATAGAAGTGTCCCAGCAGTAATTATGTTACAATGCCGTTGCCGCACACTACCTCCGAGGTGAAAGAGCGCTGGGTGTCTCTTTTAGTCTCTCCTCCTTGCATCGTTCCTTATAGTTAATACAGTCATACTGTCTTTTCTCAGCCCCCCTCCCCCCCCACCCTTTTCTTGTTTTTCTGTCTTGTGCTCTGACACACCTGCTGTCATACAGAAAGTGCTATGGAAATTTTCTGACAAATATCTCCCGTCAGTTGTTCAGTTTCTTATCTTCTTTGGCGTCTCCTCTGAATTCCAGATAACTAATCCTCTAGAAGCGAATAAAAAAAAAAAGTCTTCACTTTTTACCTGTTAGCCAGACCTCTGTGGTGCTAAGTCAGTTACTAGATGTGAAATTAATGTGATGTCAATGGCATTTTCCTATCAAACCCCAAGGCACTTAGTCAAAGTCACCTTGCATAGTCCTCCCAGCCTCTGACAGTGCGTTGAAAGAGAGACGAAGGGTGTCTGTCTGCCAGTACAGACTGCACACTGACGGCTGTTTTTAGATTACTTCTTACATGCACTTATTGTAAGACATTGTTGACTAGATGTGCCTCTTCATTATCTGACCAGTGGCATTGTTTCCATTCAGACCTGCAACCAAACATTTTCTCAGAAAGAACAAGTTCACACTGTGAGGTTTGCGTTTTCTTTCTTTTTTCTTTTTTTTTTTGCTACCATTTTCGAGGTGATAAGTACCTTTTTTGGTCTCCTGTTCCCCTGCCTTACAGCTCCATTCCCTAGCCTAAGCAAGGTGCTAGCAGCATGGAGGATTGTTTGAACTTGCATGGATCCAATGTGGGATTACAGCTAGGTCTTTGGAGAGTTGGACTGAGCTACAAGCCATCAGGACAGATTAACCACTTGCTGTGTGCTTGGCTGCCATTACAGTACAGGCTTTCATCTGCCCCGGTAGTGTGGGTCACTTTTATATATTTATCTATGGTACATTTAGTAGCTTTTATTATTAAAAAAAACAAAACAAAAAAACCAAAACAGCACAATTTTCTCCTAAATTGTGCAGAACTTTTAGATATCACAGAGTGCCCCACCTTTTATTTCATCTCTCAAAACCTCCCTTTTCACTTTTTTTGTCCCCATGCAATATGCAGTTATTAATTATACCTCATTAGTTGCCTTAGTAACCGAGATGAGGGAACATATAACATACGTTCCAAGAAAAAGAGAATGGAATGAATAAGACCTTTAGGAAAAGAAAGCAAGGAAGCATAAAAAAGTAGGGGGAGGGAGAGTCTGAAAAAACGGGATTGAGAAAGTGGTTGTTAAGGGATCAGCCGTGTGTCAGATTAGCATCAGGAGACATTAACACTAGTGATGCTGCCGGGGCCACAATCCTGCCTTTCACTGCTGGAGAGGAAGATAAGCGTGCTCTCACAAAAGGGCTGAGGGAGAAAAGGTTTAGAAGGCTGGCTTCCATCCACTCCTCCCCAAGCCTGCATCCCCATTTCCAGGTAGCGGCAGCTCCTGATGAAAGCAAGAACAAAGCCGCGGATGTTCATTTCTCAGCGCTTTAGTGTCAGGGATACACAAAATCAAGTCTTTGGGCTTTGACTGCTTTTCTTTACTTTTTGGTTTGCCAGGAAACACAGTGTTGACACTTGGATACACTTTAGAGGAGTGCTGTGGATTATCATACAATCTCAATATCAAAGCTCATCAGACTCCTCGTGTGAGGCTGGATCACCATTTTTTCCATTTTTTTTTTTCATAATGAGAATGTTTCAGTGTTTAATAAATCATTTTGGGAGCAGATAGTTTTATTCTAAGGCAAGTCTGAAAGTGTTTAAAAAACAAGTAAAGGTCAGTGCGTGTTAATAGTAAAGTGAGTGGCTTTATGTACGTCACTAAGGTCAAATAATGATCCTTAATAAGCACACAGAGGGAAGCCTCTGTTGTTGTTTAGTCTCAAATGTCTCGTCATGGCAGTAATAAGAGGAAGAGCCAGAGGGGAAGGGTGTCCTCAAGGTGGTCCCTCCCATTCTTCCTTCTGCTCCTCTCGTCCTGGCTCCCTCTGACTCCCCCCGCTCTGGGCATGTTGAAGGGTCCTGAATAACAGGAAGCTGAGTCTTGTCTGCCTGTGGTCTGTAGCAGGACTAGAATACACCGGAAGTGCAACTGTCACAGCCATGCCCAGTACTTCAGCTGCTGTCTGTCAACCTCAGAGAAATTGTTGGCATTGTATACACAGGGGCACTGTGTACATTTGTTTTTGAATGCAGATTAGTAGATAGTAATTTATTTTTTTTCACAAACAATCATCTATTATTCTCCTTAAATGGTTAGTTAGACTCAACAAAGATGAAGTGAACGTAGATTTTTTTTAGTGAAGAGAGAAATAGACATGCCGGACCTAGTGGTTAAACCTAAAATTGAACATGCTTTATTGATTGTGAAAGGGCCAGAGCAGACCTGTCACCAAGCCTTTCAGAGTGCACTTTGTCTGTCTGAAGGAAGGAGAAAAAGCACGAGGGTTCTGCTTTCAGTCTTGTACCTCATCACAGAAAAATCACAAAGCAGAAACTGTTGTCATTATTCTTGTGCATGCTTGTGCCAAAAGTATGTACTGGTAAAAAAAATCGGTTAATATGAACAGTCCCATGGAAATATAGTTTATGTGTAGTATTTAAGTATTTGCACAGCAGCGTATGTGCTGTAGGTTTATATACTGATGCAATTTGCCACAATCCAGACAATGTTCTTATCGATGTAGATTTTTCTGACATCTGAAAAGTTTCCAGTTGAAATTTATATCTTTGAAAGGTATTGGTTCACTTAATGTATGATCAGAGTGATCATTTAAACTTTGACTATACTTTCTGTCAGCAAATGTTTTTGAGTTAAATTGAAAGAGCAGCACACCTGGAGTCTGGAGGTCCTCCCAGCCTGTCGATTTGTATTTTTATGTTTTTGACATTTGAGAAATGTCGTGTACAGTCTATTACGCCTTTGGAGTCGGGCCGTCCTGTCATGTGGTGGCACCTTGTTCCTGTGTAACGAGAGGAAAAGATGTGATGTGAGACAGTTCTCTCTGATGGACAGTCCCAGAGGACAGGCG
>CAAE01015122.1:804959-819020 GCA_000180735.1 Tetraodon nigroviridis
CTGTGTCTGTGTGTGTGTGTGTGTGTGTGTGTGTGTGCACTTGGGTGTGTGTGAGAAGGCCACGGTGCTTGAACAAGAGGGCCGTCATTGCTGCTGGCCCACTGTGATGTGGTTGGAGGGAAATTGTGGGGGTTCAATCACTTACTAGCCTGGCTCCAACGGCTGTGCGTGGGTTGCTAGTGAGGTGATCTCAGTCAAGTTTGCCTACCATGGAGCCCCGATTCAGACGTCCAGACACCATAATGCCAGTCCATCTGTAACCCATAATGAGGGTGTACCATTGGAACTGGTCATTTTAGTTTTGGTTGCCAATTCAGCCCCTGCTTTCCTCACCTCACAACTGCTGACTGCACCTAATGTCCTGGGGTTTTTAAAGTCCCAACATTTTGCACCGATAAAGTTAAAGAGACTTGTTAGGATGTTTTCTATGTTCTGTGGGTCAGGTGGCAGATGTTCCTGCAGAGAGAAACATATATTTCTACTGCAGAGATGCAGGATGGAGGCACATGTTCCCATGGGAACAGTACAGTCTGAACCACTGGCCAGGTTACAAGCTCCTGTGGGAATAGAGTGTAGGCCCTCCACCCTCCTTGGTCCCATGGCGTATCTTCTGCCCAGGAGTTTCCTAATGCTGTCATCCTTAGAATGGGTGCTCTCTTAATCATTGTAAGTGCAAGGCTGGTATCACAGAATAAAAAAAGAAATGGTGCAGACAGAAAAGTACGGCAGCCATTCTTTGTCTGCCGATGGCTTTTTAAACAAATGCAATATTTGGTTTGTCTTGTTGGACTGCTGGGTCTTGTCTTGTATTTACTTTTTGACCAAATAGTAAAACTTCAATTAATCCCCTGAAAAGCCGGCCTTCATAGTCACAAACTTTGTACATCAACCTTGCGCTGCACAATCAAGTAACTGATTACTTAATCGCTCACACACATATTAAATCATTTTAACTATTTTTGGTATTCTGAAATGAGCTGAGTTACAACAAATATGACACATTGAAAGTTATCTCATCCGGAGCTGCCGTGTTCACATTTCAAACACAAGTGTGTGTTTTAGCTGCAGGCTAGATGATTTAACTGTCCGCTCATAGACTCAGGATCTAAACAGTAGATACGTGAGGAAACAAAGCAGAGGCACTGGACAAACGGGAGAGAAGTGGACAGACAACGGACTTACTGGCACAGAAAAGTAAACACAGAGACACCATTTAACAGGAGCACGGAGGGACATCGGGCACAATGCACGTCAGAGGGCACACACGTTTAAACACAGACAAACGTCTGACACCACAGGAGTGACAGCACAGTTTAGCTACATTAGTGACAACAAGACACAGGTAGTAATTAACGTCATTGAGTAAGCAGACAGCAAGCAAGACGCCCGGGAATGACAAAAAACATGCTGGAAGACAACGCAAGAGCTGAGCAGCAAAACCCACACCAATAAAAGTGCCCAGACAAGAAACAGACCCTGACGTTGTGAATTCTGAAATGGGTTAGTTCCACCTAGTTGCTGCTCTCCGGATCTTAATAAGCACAGCAGCTCTTTTGAATATGAACTTAAAAATCGGCCAGTAAATTGCAGATAGCTGCAAAATTGCGTGGCGGTTGCAAAACATTCTTTGTAAGCTTCTTTCCAAAATGTGAGGGAGCATTTGTAGCCTCAGTTATTGAACAAGCACTGTGGCAGAGGAGAGAGCGTTTTCACCATGTGGGTCTATCTTACTTTCAGACAAACAGACTCAGAAGTGCCTGAAATGCACTGCTGAGTGTCAACTCGGTGTTCTCTCACCTCCTTCCTTTCTGATTTTTTGTCTCTCTTTTTCTGTCTCTCTTGCAGGTTGTGGTATTTTGTCAAAGTGTGTATTTGAGAGAAGAAAGAGTGTATACAAGAAGAGAGTGTTGCACAATGTGCTAGAAGAGAGTGGGAAGAAGCCGTGTTGTTTTTCTGATATTGTTGAGGCGTCAGCGGCAGAAAGGATCGCAACCATGGGGCGGAAGAAGATACAGATCACCAGGATCATGGATGAAAGGAACAGACAAGTGAGTGCTATCTATCTATCTATCTATCTATCTATCTATCTATCTATCTATCTATCTATCTATCTATCTATCTATCTATCTATCTATCTATCTATCTATCTATCTTTTAGGATAATACAGGTTAGGTTTACCTGCTCTACCCGTTTACACTCTGCCTCGGAGCTCAACGGCTGTCATGTGTGCACGGATCTAAACAGACGTCCCTCCGTCCCCAATGTCCCAGCCAGCTGAACAGGGACCGTAACATTTCTTTGTCAGTGCGGTCATATTTACAGGCACGATTCCCCCGCCGCCACCCTGCAATTTCAGCCAGGAAACTTGATGAGACAGCAGGAGTGCCGGGGCGAAGTGGTCGCCGCATGGCGTGGGAGTCAACCGAAGCTAGAGTGGAGCACATTCAGGCCGCCTGTGGCCTCCCCACACTGCAGGGCTTGTCCCCTGCCTCGACAGCGTGGCTGGGTCCCTTCGCTGGAGCCTTTATATGTTTGCAGCTGTTTGGTAGTAATTAGGAGCAGCCAGTGGACCACAGCACCCTCTCATTTGCAGGGCGGGTCAGCAGGACACACAGCACCCTTCTCTGCTTCAGCAGCACTGGTCCCAGTCAGCCACAGAGATGGAGAAAGCTGGAATTCACTCTGTCTGCTGGTGTTATATTTAAACTCCTAAACGGCAAAGCTTTGAAGAAAACAGCCTGTGTTTGGTTTAAACGAGAATAGAAGCTCAGAAATCTATAGCAGGACAGCCAGATACATTTCTCTCGGGTACATGTGCTTTGTTTCAATGTTGAGCCAGTGTTAGCTGTATTTTTACTTTGCATAATGCTATTTTCGGAAGGTTTCTCTCATAGGTGCCGTAAAACACCTGATGTTCAACTCAATTTGATGATAAGACCAAGAACAATTTGTGTTCTCAATTGATCTGTGGAAGAAGGGTTGCAGGTGTCGCCTGTGGATCATTGCTCATGTTCTTCACTGCGTACTGACCTGGAAGAACAAGAGTTTTGTTTGGTCAGATAATGCCTACATTGCATTTTATGTGACATGTACATTATGACGTAAACGAGCAAAGACATTCTGCTGTCTTTGTGTCGGACAAAGAGAGATTCTCCATCAAATTTTAATAGGCCCGCTGTAATTTGAGAGAAAGTTTATCAGTAGAACGCAGACACTTTGCTCGCATTTAGTCTAGTTTAGCTGGCTCAGCAGAGAATCTGCTTTAACAAAAGTCTTCCAAATCAAACTAAACTTCACTGGGAAATAATATATGCATGTTTTCCTCCACCACTTTCTCTCTCTTGCTCACTCTCAATTTTTTTACACTGGATCTTGAAGTGCAGGGAGGCATCTCCCTGGGGCGTGCTCCCTACCCATGGAGAAGAACCATTAGCATATTCTTCTATTGTTGGAAAACTGTTTTGTTGTTATGTAGCCAAGCAGCCGCTATCGAGACAGATGACATCCAAATGACAGAATTAATTTAATGTACTCGTTAGTTTGTATTACTGAAGGGAATGTTGTGTGAGAACCCCAAAAGTTTATTTGAATGCCCGAGAGACCTTTTATTTTCATTTTGTGAGAAACCAGGAGCAATATATAAAATAGGTAGTAAATGTAGTATGTGTCTCTACTGGGGTAGCTTTGTGAATGCGGCTTAAGTGAGACATGATGGCAAAGACATCCTGACATGCATTTCATGACGGTAAAGTTCCTATGCCATACTCCACCCAAGTGATTGTCCTGCCAGACAGCTGCTGATTGCAAATGAATGTAGATTACAAGCAGGCAGCAGCTTCCCAGAATTCACGGTGATTACTGCCATTTCAGACATAGAACTATATATGCCCCATCATCATACGTTATTATCCAACATTCACATAATCATTTGCTCTGTCTAACTCACTCACTTATCCATAGTGCATTCATTAGGCGATCCTGTAAAGTTCAGCTGTTTCTGCTTCAGTTTGACCCAGTCGGTCCACTACATGTGCTCTGTAGACCCAGGTATGCGTCCAGTTTAACCAGGAGAAACAAACAAACAAACAAATAAAAAAGCCAACATAACTTTACATGAAGTATGTTCGGTGAGCAGTGTCTGGTGATGTCCTCTGGATGCCATTAAGCTAGCTCACTAGGGGTAATTGCCCAAATCATTAAAAGTTTGATGATTTTGCTCCTGGGTTGAGGGTTGCCAGCCCTTGCTGTGACTCATTTTGGATGTTCTGACACTTTGAATGCCGGAAGGGTTGGTTCATCTTTCTCTTTACAAGATTAGCAACAGATTATTACTCACACAAGTCATCTGCGGAACTCCTTCATTGTCATTGTTGATTACATTTTAAAGAAACCGTCTTAGATCCTGATAGACCAGGATGTCACACATCACTAGACTGTATCAGTCACATCTCCTGTAGGTTTCAAGGTCAGTTTCAGCCAGTGCAGGAAGCTAGGTGCCCAAAGTAGTCCACATATAGGAATCCTCAGGCTGTCCCTTCGTCTAGCATGAGCTGATCTAGGCAGACAGTCATGGTGGCCATGGCCTGTCTCCCAGGGTTACAAACACTGGCTGCATAGCCAGGGCACAAGCCACAGGGCCTGGGTCACTCTGCCAGCTGGTGCCAGACCTCTCTGACTCTGCAGCTCACCCTCATCTCTGCCATAGGGGCCATCAGCAGTGACATTAGGTTCTAATAAGGCCGCCAGCTCCTCACCCCACTGAAGGTGTTAGTGACTCAAGCAACTCTGAAAGGCCCCAATCATATCTGCAGTCTGAGTCCCAGATGTCTTGTTTGTCATCTTGCCACCTCTGCCCGAGGACCGACATTGATAGACCTTATGATTGACACCTCAAGTCTGTGCATGTCAGTGTTGTTGCCATCTGATGCTACACAGTATGTATCATACCAGGTGTAAGAACAATTATCCCCCCCTAAAGACAAAGAGCACAACAATGATTGTGCTATATGCAATCAGTGAGATTTTTTTTAGTAATTCCATTATCTGTTAAACATATCAAAGCATAAAAGAAAAACAAATTAAAACATCTGTAAAGCCTTCTTAATGAGTCCAAAATGTAGAACTTGCAAAACTCACTTCTTTATTCTGAACTGGAACACCCACTGACAGTAATTCTCTGATTAAAAAAAAACAAAAACAAAAAAAAAAAACATCTAATGGTGTTATGGAACTCAGGAAGAAATTGAAGAAGTGTAAATGAAGATCAGAATCACCAGCGCCACTTGACACCGTAAGAGCTTCTTAAAAGGTCAGCCTGCAGTCTAAATGAAATGCTGGTCGTCACCGATCTGCCTGGTGTGGTCTGAGCCCACATAATGGCCTTATCAAAACAGAGAAAGTTTAAATCACTGTAGTTTATCGGAAGTTTATACATTATGCTGGCACCTCTTTTTCTTTCACCGTGACATTTCATTTTGCGTGGGCAGTGAGACAGCTCACAGGTGAGGCCAATCCTGTCATTGCAAATCTGAGGTTTAGGCTGACAACTTTGTAGACCGAGCACTATGGGTTTAAAGATGAGTGTGGCTGTGAATTACTCTAGGAAACCTTCATTTTTGAACCTCCCACATGGTGATATCTGCGGGTTTTCACTCTTGAAAGGTACCAAAGAGAGCATGCCGAGGTGAAGTTATATTTGTGTCCTAAAGTGCAAAGTAGTTCTTTGCAATCATTTTTCAGACAAACACAAGAGTCCTTTGTTAATGATCTCTAATGGTTTTATGAGCAGTGCCGGAATTTTGTCAGGGTATATCTGTTAGGCTGGGGCAAGGGACCCCATCTCAGCGCTGCTGCCGCTGCTGCTGAGGCTGAAGTGATGCTGTGCCTGGGTCAGCAGCCCTGCACTCAGCACCCTGCCATGCATCCAGGTGGAACAAAGTCCTCGCTCAGCATCTCATCCTCAGCTTCCTGTTGAAAGGTGACATCTCCATGGCTTAACGGCCACATTCATTTGCTAAGAGCATACATTTTGTTAATCATTTTCCCAGATCTCAGCACCTGCTTTCCAAATGGTTAAGCAAACAAACAAATATGCAAGCAGCGCATGAACAAGTGGGCAGCCATGGTTTTCAGTTCTTTCAGTACACTTGAACTGGTTAGAACTGTAGGTATGATCTGACAGGACACGAAATGACACCAGTCTGTCACTCAGAGGCAATATGACACTTTAATATATTAGGAAATAATAGAGTCTTGTGTTTACATTTTAACCCTGTCAAAAAATGTCTGTTTAAAAGTCATATCAGCAAACTATTGAATAGTACATGACATAGAGGCAGGTTACAGTCTAGAATGGGATTAGGGGCCAGTGGAATTACCTGTAATGATCTGAAAATCATTGATTACAAATGGAGTAACCCCACTGCCTCAGATATATTCTTTGTAAAACTGTACTGCATTATACTATAGCTGAAATGAGAGTATAGCCGCAAGCTGTGACCAATTAAAGTTGAACAAAGCCAGCTCATCTGCTCAACTCTTCTCTTAGTAGGTCAGTGAAAGTGATGGAGAATACAGATACACACACACACACTCACACACAGGCACACGCTCCTGTGTGGCTCGGCACATTCAGAGGATGTTGTGTAAGTCCCAGTTAAACAGGACACATGCAGTAGAGTCAGGACCAAGCCATGTTTTTAAGACAGATTTTGCAATTTAGCGTACAGCAACCCAAGAAATAGAGCTGCATGTCTGTTCTTCCTGCTTGAGAGGTATGTTTTCATCTTGAGAAATGACCATTGCGTCTTATGCAGAGGGGGTGTAACATAATGACATGTGTGTGTTGGTCTGAAACCACTGCGGAGACAGAGCTGCACGAGTACAGGACATAAAGTCACTTTGCAGAGAGGGTTGCGTTACAGTGGAGTGATGTATGACCCCAAGTCCCATCTGTGGGCTCATGTTACAAGGCTTATGCTGCACTATAGTGATATCTTACCGTATATGGAGGCAGGGGCTACAGTAATGTATGGACCCCTGTTATTGCCAAAGCTCTGACTCAGCTCAGTGTGCCGTGCCTGCAACCCTGACCGCCCTCCTGATAACCAGACATCTCAGACGTGCTCTGTGCCATTGCAATCATTCTTAAAGTAGCAATGATCCTGTTATCTGTCACCTTGGTTACGGTAACGTTGTTGTACAGTAACGATGCTGGTAATACTGTTATTTTCCAGGCTTAGACATACCGGTAGATTGTGTGCTCAACATGGGAAAGGTTGTTTATCCGAGACATGAATTTTAGGACAATAGGTATAATGTCCTTTTTTTGGCCGGTATCATTTTATGTATTTTCAATCCTAGAACTGCTACACCAGAAACGCTATGCTATGATTTGATAGATGATAATGTGATATTTCTATAATGCTGTGTTACTTCAACTTTCAAATGCATTATGTGGTCACTTTTTCCAAAACAATTGTCCGTTTAGTTCATTCAGCATTGATTTTCTGTTTAAATTCTAGCTTTTTCCCTCGGTGACGGATGGTTTTGTTTTCCATGTGCCCCTCAGGTTACCTTCACCAAGAGGAAGTTTGGCTTGATGAAAAAGGCCTATGAGCTGAGTGTACTGTGCGATTGTGAGATCGCCCTCATCATTTTCAACAGCTCTAACAAGCTGTTCCAGTATGCCAGCACGGACATGGACAAAGTTTTGCTGAAATACACAGAGTATAACGAACCGCATGAGAGCAGAACCAACTCAGACATCGTAGAGGTAAGTGCCGGCGGCCATACTTTTGCTTAAAAAAAAAAAAAAGAAAAAAAAAAGAAAAAAGAAAAGCAAGTTTATTTAATCGAACCTTTTTTTTTTAGATTTAGACTTTGTATTTGAAATATTATCTGATTTTTTTTTTTCTTTAGTGACTGTAAGTACATGGATATGTGTTATTGATCCCCACAGTGATGGTGCAAAAAACAAAAGCTAAATATTTTATCGAAATCAATTCCACCCATTGTTGCATGGCTTGTTTGTAAAAATTATCAATAATTCACTTTATTATGCTGTAGTAAATTGTGAACTGTGTGCTTGAGACATTATACAGTGTGATGTTAAGCACACACTTTCAGTTTCCTTTTGGTCTTCATTTAGACAGGGCACAGAACGTCTGCTTTTCTTGATAAGTTCAGCCTGTAATGGGTCCGACAGCTGATGTGTGTGTGTGTGTGTGTGTGTGTGTGTGTGTGTGTGTGTGTGTGTGTGTGTGTGTGTGTGTGTGTGTGTGTGTGTGTGTGTGTGTGTCTGTGTCTGTGTGTCTGTGTCTGTGTGTGTGTGTGCTGTAACCACGGAGCTGTTTCCCATAGATACTGTACCTGCAGTTCTCTGGACACTTCCCAGCACAGACTGTCATCTTGGCTGTTGCCACGGTGAAAATACGGTGTTTAGTATATTCCATACCACTCTGTGAAAGTCTGCAAGCACTTGGGCTTCTTGGCAGCTCATGCAGGGGAAGAGTCAGCCACTTGTCATGCTAGTATACAAAGCTGTCAGCCAAATTTATAAAATGAGGATAATTAGTCATAAATCCTGTTTCACACTTGCATCCTCTGATTATATTCATGTCCCATGTACAAGATCACAATATCAGTTGGTGATGTCATAGTAAGGATAGTAAAACGATAATATTATTTTTAATGCTGTTATTTCAAATTTATGAAGAGCAACTTCTTCCTGTCTTAAACATCGTAAGATGCCAGGCCCAATTCTATAAGTGCCACCTGCCCGCCAAATCATAACTGATTAAAAGATCGTTATAATTTAAAATGGCCGATATTTGAAACATTTCAAGAAACCCAGCTTTAGAAAATATGTTAGCCTGGTGGAATTAGTGAAATTACATGCGCCATAGCGGAGTCAGCTGTGGCCCATTATCTTTTATTCATGCTGCTGCTGCCTGTGAATTACCTGCTTGGCAGAGCTGCAGAAAAGTGCTCTGGCATCCAGGAGACTCGTGCAGTCATTGCTCCATCAGGGGCCCTCAGAGCAGAGCGGAGCAGGGGTTCACCTGCATAAAAAATACATGGATACATTCCTCACTTACGTAACGCTGCCCGCAAATTTGTTTTTACTGTGACTCTAGAAGCTGCCTGTTTTTTTTAGGGTATGACACTTACGTATAGATACATTTCACCATGTGTTTATGTGTATAACATGCACAGTAACACGACTGAATTGACACATTCTGCACACTGAAAGCCTTCTGGCTACTCTCAAGGAAGCTGCCCCATGCTACAAAGGCGAGAACAAACCACCGTTGTCCTCACATAATCGTGCTAGCATCTTTGCAGATAAGCACAATTCCCATTCTGCCTGCTGGCTACTTGTTCGAGGTTCTGAAATGAAGAAGCAGAGCAGAAGTAACCAACCCAGTCCACTTCACGGCACTTCCACACAACCCCTCTGTTCATCTGAAACCTGGTGGAAAAGGTGCTGGATAACCTTAATATGACTTGATTACATTTTTGGAGTTAATATGAATCATTTCTTTTGACAAAAGTAAATTTTCTACTGTACCGTTCTCTTCACACTCTCCATATTAATGGGAAACTTCCACCCCTCCCTCCTACTCACTGAAATGGGCCTCACATGAGCACACTCACACTGGACATCTAGGTTTTTAAATTGCGTTAAACCAATCTTTGCCGTGCAAACAATCATGTGCTCAGTGCATTTGTCTGGCATGGCAAGCCAGAAGGACCCTCACACAGTTTTGTAGGGGATGCGAGTTCCACGAGGGAAACTGAATCAAAGGTCACATTCCTGCTCAGTGGTACCATCTGTAGATAAAGGCTGAGCTGTGTGGAGTGATAGAACAGTCTCCATGTTTTCCACAGATGGATGCCTGCCTGGACCACAGTTTGATGACCCAGCAGAGGGCTAGGGACTTTGTTTCAAACTTGGCTTGCAGTCCAAAGTGGAGCAGTAGGCTTATAATATTTGTGTATGTGTGTGTGTGTGTGTGTGTGTGTGTGTGTGTGTGTGAGTGTGTGTGTGTGTGTGTGTGTGTGTGTGTTGTGCTTGCTACATACTAAGCACCAAAATACTCAGGTTGGGATAAGAAATGCCGGTGTCTTCTAAAGCACCTATAGTAGACGTGTTTCTGTATTAAATGCTTAAGTAGCACATTGACAAGGGGAAAGTTTAATTATGATGATGCTTTTGTGCTTTATAACAAATTCTGTTTATTCCTTAAATGAAAATGCTGCTGTTGGTCATTACATTAACCTAATAATATTTACTCTTCCTTCCCTCTCCACTTATGGAGCTAATGAGATTTTGTCTATGATTCTCTATAAGCTCACACTGTTTTACAGCACACACAAGGACGTGTGTGTGTGTCCAAATGAAGTCCTAAAATTAGATAGCGACTTCACAAGCTTATACTGTGTTTTATGTGTCTTCTCTCTGAGCTGTTTAATACAGTTAAGGTCTATAGTGTGTGATGAATTAATCATGTTTGCAGGTACATGAATTGGACATTCATTCAAGACCTAAATGTAATTTTGTAAAATTGGGCCTGCAAATTTGGTTTTTACTCAGTTTGAGACATTTTTTTTTCAAATGTCAGAGAGTTGCAATAGTCTCTTCTAGTGCACCGTATGCAAAGCTGTGACTTTTCAGTTTTAAGAAGAAAAAAAAGAAAGAAAAAGCAACGTAAACAGCCTATTCAAAGGGAAATTTTCTTTTATCCTGAAATAAAAAGAGGTGGCCATTGTTAGGGTGACAGCAAACCGCACAATTGGCCTCGTTGTCTGGGGAGGTCCCTTCCTCTCCGAAGATCGCTGCAGTTAGACGGAATGAGGATAGAATTATCTGGTAATTTCCATCAGGGGTTTTATGTATCAGTGTCTATCAAGCTTTGTTGTAAAGGAAGTTATTTACCAAATGTAATATATGCAAAACTTGACCATTACTGAATGTCAAGTCGAGCCCTGTGCTGTCTCCATAGCTCTGCACACTTTTTGTTTGTGTTTTAGCTCCCAAAATCTTTTAGAACAAAATATACACAGTAATTTTTTGGTATTCTACAAATTCTATTTGTAGTTGCTTTGCTAAAGACACAAAACAGAACTCTAGGGGGCTTACATCCAGTTTAATTGTTATTATTTATCCCTTTTATACTTCAGATGAAACTAAAGTTGTTGCTGTGCTCTAGCCATGTTTCGAGTTCATTTGAGCAAAATTGTCTTTCCAGGAACATACAAATGAAGTATTTTACAGTTATAAAAGACGTTTATTTTCATTATCAGTTGTGAAATAAGCCCTTTACAATGCTGTCGGCTGAATGGCAAGGAGTTTCCAATAAAGGGATGTTTATGTTGTCAATCATGGGCCGGGTTGTAATTAAAACTCATTTTTCTTCTAATGAATGCAAATTGGCACATCTGCTATGGTGGACTAGCTGTCCAGACTCTTCAATTAGTGTGATTGATCAATTATCCTCCTGCTGGTGGCTCACTGGAAATGGAAGCTGAGGAGCGTTTAAAGGGGAGGTGCAGGGATGGAAAAGCAGTAGAGGGAAAAAGAGAGCGAATGGTCCAAAACAAGAAATAAATAAATCGGTTTTTTTTTAATTTTTTTTTTTTTTTAAATTTAGGCTGTTATTTTAGTAACACTGTGCCACTAGTTTTAATACACATTTGCTTATGATGGCAAGCACTGACAGCAGTTATTAAAGAAGCTGTTATTGGCATTGCAGGCTTCTGATCAGTGCTTACAGGCAGAAATCAGAGGCCTGTTTGATCAACTTTCTAGAATTAAAACCAGCATGTAAACAGCATGTAAACAGTCCCTGGTGCCCAGCAGGAAAGGAAAGGGGTGAACTACGCATAGTTAAAGTTGTTGATCGTTGATTAGGGTTAAACTATTGAATCCATAGTGCAAAGAGTCCGATGCAATAAAGCTTTAATAGAGTCGTTCACACTTGTTAGATTGTTATTAGAGCTTTATGTGCAAAATTCACGATGCCATTTTGTTTGCTTTGAATTGTTTTGTTGGTTATTGTCAAGAAGCTAACATGGCTGTTAACAACCACATCACTGACATCATCTCCCTCCTAACAAACCACAATTTACAGGAAAGACCGATCTTAGCTTCACCAACGGTGTCCATTGTCTTTGATATGATCTAAACAATTAGGGTGCTTGCTCGGTACCTGTCGACATAGAAACTGACCAAACTGAGCAGATGTGTGAATGACGATCGCCACACATCTGTATTTTTAGCCCATGGCAGGTCATTATTACCTCTTTCTGTTCTTTACCCTCATCTGCCCACCCTCGCTTTAGCATCATCCTCCCACCTACAGCAGCAAGGATGAGAAGTCCTTCTTAAGCTAAATCAAATGCCATTGCTGTTGACTAAGACATATTGGATTGATGTTTATTTTTCAGAGCTTTTCAATATATGGGAAATTTTCTACCAGTCTGTTTTTAATATGACTGGGGAAAAGTATGCGTGCGCTTTTGGTCTCTTGTGATTTATTTGAGTGATATTGAAATGTTTTTTTTTATTCCTAGTTTCATATCGAGGGCAGGGTACAGAGTATTATTTAAAATACTGTTGTATAACTGTAACAATGAACACATCTATGGCCATGCATATTATTTATTATAAAAACATATGAACTCTTTTATTATGTATTTATTTTTTAAGCTATATTATTTTTGTAAGTATAATAAATTGCTACTGCAAGTAACAGTAGCTACAATGATAATTACTTTTTATCCAAACTTTTAAAAAAGTTTTATTTTTATCATATAAACTCAGATTATTATAATTTCTTTTAAAATAATTAATTATTTCTTTAGTACAGTGCTTTGTATAGTCAAGGGCACTCATTTAACCTTCAGGGCATACCAAACATGTTTTCTGTTCATACGGCTTTATTTTCTATTTCCAGACAAGTGTAGTAGGACAAGTTAAAAATAAATAATACTCACATGTTACAGTGGAAGCTGAAAGACTGTTAACAGCATGCTTTGTTTATAGCTAAAAGATATGGGTTAGATTTTTTAAGTGTTCCTTTTGTTTTGTTTTTTTAATTTGCCATTTTGGTAAAGACTGAAATTTTCTAAAAAAACAAAGGGTGTTATAACGAGGTACTCACCGATGCATTCCAATTTTTACTCTAGGAATTAATTATTGCAAATTTCAATGGCTCTTGGACTTCAGCTGTCATGTATATTGCATTAGTTATCACTCTCTTGCTGCTACAGCCAGTAAGAGGTGTCTCAAAAGTCTTCTTTACCACAGAGAGGGAAACTGTATTAATGGATGTGCTGAGAGTAACACGCTGAGTTCCAAAGTGCCCCTTTTTTATAGGACAAGGACTCGTTTTTCTCTGGGGTTTTTGTGAAAAAGGGTCACCAGTCCTCTTTTTGCAGTTTTATCAGTGTAATAATGAAGCTGTATGGCATATACTATTGCCTGACCTGCCATTTGTGTCCATGATTAACATGGTAACTCTTTATTTTCATTTTGTGCAAAGCTAATTTGAATTTTGGAATTATGTTTTTTACTGTATCCAGGCAGTTCTGTGAGTCTGTCTCATGATTTACTTACTTTTTAGAATGGCCCCACGTGAAGTGCGTCGTTGGTTTTTAAGCCATGATGTCCTACATCTTATTGTTTTATTATGTCTCTGCTCTTCACTCTGTGATGCTTGTTACCAGGTTACTGCTAAGAGTTTTTTGCTTTTAGCACATGTCATACCTCATTGACGTCAGAGCTTTTTTTCCATCCTCTCAACCATGCTGGACATGTCTCATTACAAAAGGAGGGTCTCTTTAGAGAGCATATAATAAGAGGAGACAAAATAACAAAAGACCACAAGCCAATTAAATATGCTCTTTCCCAGGATCTTGAACTTGTTCACTAAACACAAAGGATGTAGATCACAGCATCCATAAAAAAGAAATAGCATTGTTATTTTATTTTTTATTTCTGCTAGTTTTTTCCTTAAAATATATGGGTAAATTATTTTCCCCTGTGTGTTCATTTG
>CAAE01015122.1:819108-877898 GCA_000180735.1 Tetraodon nigroviridis
ATTCTGATAGTGTTCTCTCTTTGGTGTACACTTTGGTGCTCTTCATGTGTCTTTCTGGAGCAGCAGAGTGGGGAAATGGAAGATATTTTGTACTTTATGAGACTTCCAAAATGAATAGATAAAGAGGAAAATCAGCTGACCCATCAGCTGATGTTGTCTGGATTTTGGTCTATCTGAAAAAATCTTGACTTTTTTTTATCAACAGCCTGAAAATTTTTTCTTTCGTCAGGCCAGCACACAAGTTCATTTCACTCCCTATTTTATACATATATAAATAAAATGTGATCAACCGACCTGCTGCTTTCACAGGGTGATGCGGAGTGTTACATCTGAATTACTGTTTGGCATTAACAGCACGAAGACACAAATCCAGCTTCACTCGCATACATGCCCTAACCATGGAAAAAAGGGTGGGAAATAGGTCAGACACTAATTTAGCAGAAATCAGATCTAGTGACAGACAATGCATGTGAGTTGTGGTAAAGCTTGATAAACCCTATGTTATGAGCCCACCCTCTGTAAATCTCACCGACCTTGTTATGTTTTATGGGCTGAAATGAGACCTAGCGTTCGTGACAAAAATCAGCTTGCCCTCGTGCCCCCCCTCCTCCTAATATGCATGCGTTGTGGCCAAGCCCTACTACCCAGGGGCTAGGACAGAGCAGGGCCTGCTCGGGTGGTGTGAGAATGGGTGGGTGGGTGAGTTGGGGTTTACTGGCATGCTGCCACCTGGCCTGACTGGGGGCAAAGAGTGTGACTGCTGTGTCTCAGATTGATGAGAGCAGGCCTGTGGTCTGGGTATAGAGTGTTGCAGTAAAGACATCCTGCTGGCACATCCTGCCCTCTCTGATGCATGGCCCCCAGCCCTCCGTACTCGCCTTATCGGAACTCCTAATTGTCCTTATGAATATTTTAGTTGCGAGCAGAAATGGGAGTTCAGAGTTGGAGGTTTGGTTTCAAGGATCCACTCAACAACCGGAGAAAGAGGAAGACAAGGAGAAAGACAGAAAATCAACAGAAATGGTTCAATAGAGTCCCTCTTTCATCCTGTTTAATCCATAGATAATAATGACACCGGTTTGCCTTTATCCTCAATTTGTTGTATAATTCCTTCTTGTCTGGACTGAAAATATGCAGTCCTCTGACAGAGATGGATTTCTCTGACTGCAGTGTCTAATAGCTTTGTCACATCAGTCGTTCACCAGTGAGGGCAGAAGGCTTATGGAGATTATTCACAGCACAGCATGCCTCTTATTGTGTGGTTTGAAATGATCATATTCTATTGGCACCCTAACCAGCCTTCTAAAGGTCGTGCACAATAACTTACTCTATCAATGTATGAACTTAACTTATCATAGTTTGGTATGCCGTTGTGCAGGATGCCAGTTCTTTTTCCGACAGCTAAAAGACAACAATGAATTCTAAATAACAAATATAGAGAGCTTCCGCCCTACTGCTTCTCTTTCCGTCCGTTCAGTATCTAGACAATAGAGCAAGGCAACGGAAGGGAACCAGCTTCATATCCTGATATCATTCCGCTCAGTAATGTGTAATGGTCACAAGATTAAACAAGATATGTCTGGGAATTACAGTGGTCTCCTTATCTAGGAGCCTGTTCCTCCCTGTGGCGAGCTAGGGGACAGGGGGGAGACAACGGCAACTGAGACAGCTTGGCACTACAGCGCATAAAACCAAACCAAAAGAGGCTTTCGTTTTCTTCAAGCAAAGACCACAGCACCACCAGGGAAAGTGAAAACGATGGCAGCTAAAGTCTTTAAGATGTTATGTAAGAGTGGAAATATTCCTCAGCAGATAAAGGCTTTCCTATCAGATGCCCCTCCGTGCTGATTTGCTAGTACATTCACACTCAAAGAATCCCTTTGATAAGCCCGTTAGAGGGAACAGCCTGGGCACAATGGTGATGTCATGAGGATTAGCACGCTACCTTGCTTAGTGTGGAGGTGGGGACAAGGGCTAGTTCAACAGCGTTGTGCTGTAGGACAACAAGCTGGGAAACCCAGCAGAAAAGAGGTGAAAGGAGGCCACGGAGCAACGATGCAGTTTAGGAAAGGAAACACATACATTAAACATTTATACCCACTTTAGTGCTAGTGTATGATTTCAAGCGCTATGATGCCATGGACTTGCACGCCATTCAAGGGCCAGTAGTGAGAGCTGCTGCACCAGCCCAGCTCTGTGGAAGCGACTATAGAATTCTCCTCTTCTTGTCTTCCCTTCAGCCATATATTTCAGAGTTTTGAACCATAGCTTTTAAGCCAAGCCACTTTCTCGCCCCTTTCACTTTGCCTTCTATTCATGTACAGTACTGTGCAGTACATGAATAAGTTAAATGCAGAAAGCTCTCTTGACATGAGTGAGGGAGAACGTCAGAGTGGAACAGTTTTTCAGGTCTCCCAGCAGCAGAGCAAATTGCTTAGGCCCATTTCGTTGAAAGTATTTCTCAAGAAACAGGTGATGTAGGTGGCTTATGCAATGGTTTGAGTTTTATTTTTAATCTATAGAATGCTGTTTTTTTATATATATATATATATATATATATATGTATGTATATATCTACTTTAAGTTTTAGTGGAAATGCAAGATTTAAAAAAAAAAGAGTTCTTGGAAGGCTAAATAAAAAAAAAAAGATTTTAAATCAAAGTTCTAATCAAGGTTGCCTTATATTGAAATAAAACATCCTGTTTTGAGCATAATTTACTAATGTTGAGAGGTCATTACTCAGTGTTACCCTTGGTTACAGTAAGGCTCGTTGTAAAGGCTCAGGTGGAAACGATGGATAGACATTTACATCAGGAAAATCTTGGGCATCCTTTCAATAAAAACATTCGAGAGACTGCGGCAGACTGCGGGAAACCAACTCACATTCACTCACACATGCATGTGCAGACAATAGTGCCCAGTTGGTTTGACGTCATCTGCTAATCTTCCTTTGGGGAGCCAAATTTTTATCAATACAGGTTTGGATCGCTGCTGCAGCTGGCCTTGTTCCCACTCATCTTTGTGAGACTCTCAGGACCTTGTGAATATATTAAAGTGCGCTGCTCTATACTTTGTGCAGCATCCCCCTTTAAACAAACAGCCCCTGTCTTTCATCAAAAATAATACTGCAAGACCCAGTTTGGATGGTGTCCATGTCTTGACCATCTACTCTCGAAATGTCACAGCGTCACAGCCTTTATTTTATTACAGTCTACCTTTTTTGTTCCTTTGTAGAGGTCATTCAGTGTTATTTCTATTTAACATTTGACCTGCAGGAGTGACATGAAGGAGTGACATGAAGGAGCAGAGTTGGTCAGGAGTCCAGGGGCATTCCAGGCTGCATGCTGTCCCTTCTACGGCCATGTCTTTGTGTTGCTGCTTCTGATTGGCCAGTATGTAAAGCTAGGTCTTGACAGGTGTTTGGAAGAAGGACACCTGTTTGGCCATGTGCTCATTCGCTGATCCATTTACAGGAAGCTGTGGGCAATGTCTGTGGGACACCCAAAACAGGCCAAGTCATTTAACACAAAGCCAAGCCATAGTATGTGTTACAATGCGCCACAGAATTTATCTCATCACCTTTAAAATCTTCAGCCAGCTATGCTAGTGTACTGGTTTCTGACATGTCCAGGGTCATGGGGTAGATTTGTTGTTTGTCCTGCATGTCCTTATCTGCTGCTATCTGGTTCCCGTTCAACCATGGCTGCAGCCCTCCCCTAAATGGCTTGGGTCAGTGGGTGCGGTTGACTGAAGGCTAGTCATGCCTGTTGTGAAAGTAGAGCAGCCCTGCCCTTCTCACACCGCCATGACCGACCAGTCCAACCACGATATTCCCATAATGAGCAGGTTGGAACCTAAATTTGCAGGTTGAGATTAGATCTTTGGCTCACTGGCGGAGCGAGTGCATAGTTTAACTGCAGTAAACACAGGCTGCTCTCGAGCCTAACTAAAGAGGCTTCGTTCAGTAAACAGGAAATGAAGCAGCAAGGCGTTTTCTCAGAATGAGAGGAATGCCATGGCTCTGTACTGCACCAAACAGCAATGCATCTGTATCACAGAGGTGACCATTCATTATCCAACAGCCTTCTCCGTCCCTCACCCTTCTGTGGGTATTGTGAATACTATGTTTAAAAACATGTGGATGCTTTTTTGAACATCTTTATAGCTTGAGCAAAGTACACATCTCGTCTGTCCGTTCCCCCCCCGCCGCCCCCACCCTGTCCCCCCCTTCACCAGTTGTTTCACTCAAGAATGGGAACGTGAGATCGGGAAGTGGCATCCTCTGGATGTATCAAACAATCATTTTTGCGATGGCACAGGTTTAGGAAATATAATTTACACTGAGGTTGTGGCAAACAGCCCTGGGTTAGCCACATTGTCTGCACAGACCTAAATTTACTGTCACATTGTTGTCACCGGATGTAGCAGCTGCTGAAGCCCACTCCACTTTTTGCCACATGCAGTCACATAGCACACAACACAGACATTGCACAAAGGCAGCACACTCAAGTTTCCATTTTGTTCAGTGATAAAGAGCAGAAACAGAGAGTAAGGTCTCGTTAGCGCACATCAATTGCACTTTTCTACCTTCTACTCTGACCCCTCCACAGGAGCCGGTGGCCTTTTTGTAGACATACGGTCTCCGAGACAGCCAACGGATGTGGCATAGCCCCGCTGGAGCCTGATAGAAAAGAATAAATCATGTTTTGACGTACACTGTCTTGATGTCACAAGCTGTCACATGCTGTCAGCAGGTCTTGTTAACGCGGCTATTGAGAGTTGAAATGAGGAGCAAAGAACAGCCTGGATGAAAGTGAGCAAAAGGAAGGTGTTGCATTTATTTGTTTGCTTGTTTGTCTTTCCTCTGAAGTTAGAATACAGTCATTCTCACCCACCTCACACTATTCTCCAAGCATTAAAAGCTCATTGCATTTACATTATGATCAATATCATGCACGCATAGGCACCATCGATCACTTTTAGTAATAAGTTTAATTTCTCCACAGTTTAATAAGATCTTACGAGTGACAGCCATGATGACTTAGAGACTGGGGGCATTTGAAGACGCTTTGCAACAGGATCTTCTTATGCAGGGTTTTTTCCAGCTGGCTTACGAGGATGAAGTCAGGAGGGCAAGACAAAGTGAGAAAAAGGAGAAAGGAAAAGAGCAATATTTTCTCTAAAGACATCCGAGGAGTTAAAGGATATACAGTAGAGTGACATTTCAGTTTCCCCCAAGTATAGAACCTTGTATTGAACTGCCATTTAGCCTTGTGTTGGTGTAGCTACCGATCATGTAATACTGGAACAAAAGAAACAGTCGAGTGTTCAGCCGATCTTGATGTTTTTTTGGATGTGAAATATATGACTCATTTTAGAGGGAGCACAAACACAGAATCACCTCCTGGTGCAATGTTTTGCTTTAAACTGTGCAAATTTCATTTCAGAAATTGAGAAACAAAGGCCATCATGACTGTGCTAGCCCCGATCCCGATGACTCTTTTGGGCACAGCCCCGTCATGGACGACCATTTTGGCAAACTAAGCGAAGAAAGTGATTTAATGTACAAGCGCTGTGGTGTAAGTACATTTCTTTGCTGCCGTTTTGTGTTGATTGCTGTCTTTATGTTGATGTTCACTGCAGGCGCTAAACAAGAAAGAACACAGAGGTTGTGATAGCCCGGACCCTGACGCCTCTTATGTCCTCACTCCTCATACTGAAGAAAAGTATAAAAAAATTAATGAGGAGTTTGATAATATGATGAGAAATCATAAAATCGTAAGTACTGTAAATGCAATGTCTTTGCTTGGCTTTGTGGCTCAGAGGATTTCTCACTCTTTTTTATTAATTTAACTATTCCTCTTTTTGTTACTCTTCATCCCTAAAACACGTTTAAACCTCGTACAGAACTACTGTAGTTTAATTTCCCCTTCACTCGACATCCATTTGATGCTTCTGCTGGTTTGACACAGGTCTTACCGAAATTTCAAGGGTTATGTGCATCTCCTGAAAATATTACACACCTTATAAATCAAATTGCAATCACTGTGTAAACACATGAAATATTTTAATAGCTGTGCATACTTGGCTTATGTAAGGTTAGGTTATCTCCATCTAAAGCCAGATTTAAAAAAAAAAAAATCATAAAACTGTAATATAGAAAGTCTAATATGTAACAGTTTCTTTCAAAATGCAGTATTTATGCTGTCTCCCGTCAGGTTTTGCTACAAGCATAAAGCATTAAGCATGGCTCAGTCTCAGTATGTTCACAGAATACAATAACCATCATTCCTCAGCTGATTCTCTTGAATTCCAAAAGCTCCTTTGTGATCTTATCGTGCATGACATCATTAGAATTCTGCAAGAACATAGTGCTTACTAGGCAGTCGTTTTTTTCTCTATGTTCCTGACACAAAGAACGTGTTTCACCATTAACCAACTAATGATAACACCTGACTGGCTCACTGGGTAATGCTGCGATGAAACGTCGTCACTGTCACCTGCCATTCTCACTTACACTTTTGCGCAGTCAGCACATAGCAAGTGAACGTGCGTGAGTCACGATTTTTGTAAACGTGAATGCCCAAAAACTCATCACTGCTGCTCTGAAAAACACTTCCCAAAGTGGTGCGTCGGAATGGGGAGAAATATATCTGTTGTGCTGACTGCTGCAATGACTGATCACTTGAATGCATGTTTGCAGGATTTTTAGTGGTCCCTGTGGTTTTTGTGTGTTGCACTAGAACTCTAAAAAACAAGTGTATTGTCTGTGTTTGAGATGTGACACGTCACAGTTTTTCAAAAAAGAATAGTTCCTTGAAGTGTTCTGTTATATGCTGGCGAAGTTTCAAATTCACATTTGGTTGGAATCACCTGCCGAATTATTGAGTAGATAAAATGCTTACTTAGAGCAAAACCTTTGTTTTTCCCCTGCATTGTTACTGCCTTGAGGAGCACATGGCAGCCCTCACATTTAAGGTGTTTGTGTGTAAATACCTGTGTCTGTGTCTTGTAGCCTACAGCATTGCCCCAGCAGAACTTCTCCATGCACGTGGCCGTGCCGGTGTCCAACCCCAATGCCATGTACCAGCCGGGTGCAGCTCTGGGGAGCCAGGCCCTGGCAGCAGCTACAGCCTCCCTCGGCGACAATGGGATGCTGTCCCCTCCGCAGGCATCTGTCCACAGGAACCTGGGCTCAGGCGGAGGTCCTCAGAGATCCACCAGTGAAGGCAGCGCAGGTTAGTAGAAACTCTTTTGGCTGCTCTATCATTTTTTTTTTTTTTTTAAATCACAGAGGTTGTTTGTTTATGCAGGCCTAATGAATAACACTGTAAAATGTCACTATGTTGTTGCATTATTAGTGATGTAATGGGTATGTTTGCATCTTACTCAGCCTGTAATGGGCACAAATCTTGAAACTCGTCGTCATCACTCACACATTTAACATTGCTGAATTGTGTATCATTTACTTTTTTCCTCTTTTTTAAATATTTACATTGATATTGATATTTACATATCACATACTGAACAAAGACCTCCACTACTTTGTCATTTATAAGCTAGTAGTCTTCCTTTTTGTGTGCACACAATGAAGATTTGTTTTGGCAGATGAGCGAAAGTGTGTTGCTGCACAGGTAAAACCATATCAACATAGCAGCATATATTTGGCAAATGCGCACATTTAAAATGCAAATATGTTCACACCGACCCACCCTGAAAGCTCTTGGACCAAAATTCTACCTACGTCAACCTAAAGCCTGCATTACAGTCATACGCAGTCACCATAATTGTTGCTATTACTCAAATATGTCTGAAAACCAAGTTAGGAGCTGATTATTATTATTTAAAGAGCCGGGGCCTGTCTGAAACTCAGCTCCCATTTGTAAGTGAGGCCTGCTGTATATGATAGATGTGTGTAGCAAGGTTTGAAACACACCACTCAAACGTGATCACATAGCAGGCTAACACCTACTCATTTGCCCTTGCTGTACTTTAATGGTTGTTGATCATAATATCTCCTGTGTCGTGATCATTTTCTGCAAGAGCTCTTTGAGTTTTTTTCTTTTCCTTTACTGATTCATGCTGGATTAAGTGTATTTCAAAGGCTGAAAATTCTCCAGGCCCATGTGGCAGACTAGCTTTGTGTGCTGTGATTTAAGCACATCTCTTTAAAGCTCCTCCTGGCAGAGTATGATTGTTCATGTGATTGTTTCCAACAGGTACCAGCTTTCCAAGTAGCTGAACTGAACACCAGAGCTGTGTTTTCATTATGGAAAACTTAATTGAGAATCTCCACCTTTTTAAGCCTAAACTCTGTACTGAACAGAGCTCATCATGGCTGCTCATTATCAGATATTTAAAAAAAAAAAGATGCAATAGTGTGTAGAAGGATGCAGATGGTTAATTGTATCACTGTGTGCATCTCATTAGGTGGCATGCTGGATACCACAGACCTTTCAGTGCCAAGTGGTGTGGGCTCCAGCCCAGTGGGTAAGTCCTCCTGGAGAGATTCATTAGCTCTCTGTAGCTGTGTCCAGTAGGCCTCCCACTTAGCATGCGGGCTGGAGAGTTGTGTATCTAGGTGTGACTGGTTCGAGTCAGTTGTTCCAATAATGTTTAATAGTGTTCCCCTATATATTTCCACTTAGCTCTCAGGTATGTATATTTTGTGCTGCTTGAAAAAAAAAAAAGGGGGTGTGTGATTTCCTTATGAAATGCTTGAAAGAAGGCTGTGGTGCATTCACGCAGAGTGTTTTTTTGTGCTTGAACCCACGCTGGTGACTAATTGAAGCAGTTAGCCGTCCAGCTGTCTTTGGCAGGTAAATAAACGGAGGGTTGCCTTTAAACTCTTCACCTTTGAGCAGCCGTCGCGCCTCATGTTTCCTAGCCTCTATTGACAGGTGCATCTGTTTTCCGCTGCGGTTCAAGCAGCCCTTATAAGGCTGGAGAGGGTCTGGAAGATGCCAGGACAAGCATAACCTTGTTGGCATTAGTAGCCATGACATCCCTCTAAGTCCTCTGTGCACAATGACCGGACAGCCTGGCACGGCTTCAGTGCGCTGTGTGAGAGGCGGAGGCAGGTGGAGTTCAGCTCCTTTAGGTCATAGCATATAATATTTCAGACCAAATGCCACCCACTAATGGTCATGCCAGGATTCTGATTTACATTGGGGTATTTGGTGATAGTTTGGTTCTAATACAGGATCGAATGTTTGGTTCTGGAGGAACTTTGCGTTCTGGGTAATGGGTGTGGTTCCAGGGTTGGGGTAGAGTCCTCTGGCAGTGAGTGTCTGTGGTTTGGCAGCGTAAGCATGCTGCAGCTGTTGTTTGTACCAAGCGTGTAAAGCAGCAAGAGGCTTCAGGCAAGCGAAACCTTTCTGCCCTGCTGTCAGATGACCATTCCTGACATAGTCCTGATTTTTCACGAGCGGCAGCTATGGCCACAGCAGAGGCCAGATGGAAGATGTCTTGTGTGATATCGTCCCTTCTGCTTGACGGTGTCACCAGAGAGAGGAGATTACATGTTTTTTGGTTTGTTTGTTTTTTAAACTACATTAACCAATCAGGTTTAAGTCTGTCAAAGACACCTTCAGGTGAGGTGGGAATATACACATACATCAGTTGTCACACTACAGTGTGAGATTCACTTACAAGTCAGGTCAAGTCAGGACTCTCTTCCTTGAGAAGTGAGACTTTAGAAAGTAGATTGTGGTGAAGCAGATGTTTCAAAAGTCATTTTTTATTTACCTTAGCAAGAACTCAAATAACAGGCATGCTGGTTAGGAAATGATTGGATGTGAGCAGTTAATTTGCTAATAATTCTTACTCTCTGTGTGCACACGACAACATGGGATGCTGTAAATAAACATCTTGTCTGTCTCTTTCTTAAAATGACAACCTAATGCTTCAGTTAGAAACGAGAGCGCTCATGTAACGACCCTTCTTAGGCTGTGTTAATAATTCAAAAACCAAACAGCTTTAAACATGCAAAGGTTTCAGTGAGAGCGGATTTATTGGCACAGCCAATCTGTTAACGAAGCAGGAGTGTGTCACATGACATCAGACAAGCCCACGTTTCAGCAAACACTGTCGGTTTATGTTTTACTCGAGGGTACCGAGTTATTTTTTGGATTGAATTAAACAGCTCACGCTCTAATCTTTTCGATTGCATCCAGTAGAGTGTTGGAACACTGACTGATGTGGCAAGCTCAGAGCAGAACACAAGGTGCAGGGCAGAAATCTGTAAGGAATGTACTGCATTTCCCCATCTGACAGAGAAGAAGGCCTTCTGCTGTCACGGCCTCCTGTTTCTGCTACGATGTCGACCGCGCTGCACCGATTCCCTTTACATCAAATTCTCTTTGCACCAACATCTCATTCCCTCTCGGCGACATCTTCACTGCATGTATTCAGGTTTGCTATTTTTAGGCCTTTGGACGTTCACCCTGCCAATTCTGCAAACAGGAATTTTTTAAGGCAGCTACGTTTTTTTACGATCAAAGGCTAATCAGAGGGCCTGTATATAATGTTGATTCAGCTGCGATACTATTGTCAGCATCCTAGCTGTTTATTTGAATTTAATTGTTGCCATCCTTATCTGCAGTCAGAGGGGCCATTGTTTCTTTATTTTCCTGAGCGGGACCCTATGTATTGTGCACACACTTTAGGTTTTACCGGGAGACCCAGAACACAATGGCGAAATTTAGCAAGTTAGCGAAATGTTACTGATCTCCTGATGCATGGCCTGATACAATTCTTTCTGCTTTCCTATTGTTTTTAGAATACCAACTTGCATACATTGTAAAAGAATATGTTTGTGTTTTTTAAACTTTAACATTAACAGCATCATGTTTGTGCTTTTTCTTTTCACAATCTAACGATTTCACCTTTAAACCCTAATTACAAGTAACACAAATCAAGTTTTTTTAATTGCAGGTATGCAGGTAACAATTACGGTCAACCAGCTGTGAGGAATCAGTCTGTTTCAATGCACTTCTCACCCTGTCTGGTTTATTGTCCAGTGATAGAACAAAAGTGAAGAGTGTGGAAGTTCCTGATGATCTATGTGGCTTTCACACTCACTTTGCAAAGCGAGGAAATGACTAATGCCAGTGGGCTTCAAGGTGTGAATGTCTCTCACTTTGCTCTTTTTGTCAGCACAATACAAAAAAACAAAAAACAAAAAACAAAAAAACCAACAAAACTGTTCAGACATCTAATTTTTTAAATTTAACTATAATGGCTTTAGCTATTTCTTTTAAACTGTCACAGTACATTTATCCATGAACTGCTCCTCATCCCTAGATGCAAACAACTGGCTTTGATCTAATCATTCACAATAAAAAATAAAAGGCTCATCAATTTTGAAATGGACATTTTATTTTTGCAAATGCGCAGGATAATTATCTGAGACTATTAAAACTTCCCAGAGGGTCGGAGGCGCTTAACGTCGTGTGCAGCGGTGAGAAAACAGCAGTGTGCGAGAGCTGGGCTTGATGAGTGTGAGTGTTGTCAGTCACACTCGGTGGTTTGCTGATGTGTTTCTGTCGCTGTGTACCTCTGCAGGAAATGGGTTTGTCAACCCCAGAGGGTCTCCGGGCGTCCTCAGCTCCCCCAGTGGCAATGGCCTCGGTAAAGTCATGCCCACCAAGTCTCCACCACCCCCTGGAGGGAACATCGGAATGGGAAGCCGCAAGCCAGACTTACGGGTTCTCATCCCTCCGTCAAGCAAAGGGATGATGCCCCCACTGGTGAGTAGGGAGCACATGGCTGCACAACCACTCAAAGTGTGTCTGCTGCAGGGCAGAACTTAACTTTGCGTCTTTATCTGCACATCCATTTCAGGATAAGCAGCCTGTGTCATGTGCTATCACATCAATAAAGAGTGCTGTACTAGTGAGGCTGTCACCTCGCCCAGGACTCTCTGCCAAGTGGGACTCATTTTACGCCTAAATCTGAGCAAAGTTCTACTAAACGGCTTTTCTCAGACATAGGGCGGTGCTTATTTTCTATGTTGCTGCACCCACCTTTCCATGTTGTAGAAAAATACGGAATTCTCAAGCTTCGGTCGCTGTGGGCCTCTGCCCTCCTCAAGCCACAAGGAGCCTGCTTTGCAGCATTTAAACGACTATTTGTAACTGGGGTTTTTTCATGTAAAATCAGAGTTTTTAGGCACTGGCTGGAGGGTTTTTGCTCCTCTCAGGCCACACAGCAGTTCAGATCAGGGCTGCGGAGAGTGCCGGCTATGGCAGGTCTGCAGATAGCCTGTCATTAAGCCATAATGGTATTAAATTAATCACATTTCAGTGTGACAGAGTGTAGATGAAGACTTAATCAGGGACCCGGGGTGTGAGCCAGATAATATCTTGTCGCCCTTGTCGTGTCTTCCTGCCTCTATTGATTGAGTGTGGGTATTAAGACAGCCCTGGCCTGGTCACAGTATGGCACAGCATAGAAGAGACGGAACTTTAGCTGCAGCTTCCTCTCTCTTCGCAAGAGGAGTTCAACATACAGGCTTTTGGAAGGTCGGAGCTGAAGAAGCCTCTTGTGTAATTTTGAGTTTTTAGATGTTGATTGCTCGTTTGTGCTCACCATCGGAGGAGAGTTGGTCAGCATCCAGAGCAGTTTAGCTGTCTTTTCCTCAGTGATCTTAATTTCACTGACTTTTGCTGGAAGTCTGTGTGCCTTTCCATCCCAGCAATGGTAAAGAAAGCTACAAACAATGGCCTGAAGACATGGAATGCTCAAGTGTCAGGTTTAAAAAAAAAAACAAAAAAGACACAAAAAAAAAGATCGATGAAGTTCTCCAGAGCAACCTACAGCTCCTCTTTTTATAACTTTGTAACTCTGCCTCTGTTCTTTTCTTTCTGTTGAGGGCAGTCGGAGGAGGAGGAAATGGATTTGGTGAGTTCTGACAAAAGGTTTGGCAAATGGCTGAAATGCGCACAAGCTTCCTGCAGCCACACACGGTAGACTGTGGCCAAAGATGGCTTGCAGAGCTACCAGGAAGAATGAATCAAAAATATGCATGTTTCTGTGTTTGGCCTGTGAATTTGGCTCTTCTAAATCCCTCACTGTTATATCTAGTGTGTGTGTGAATTAAAATGAGTAAAAGATGAGCCAAGGTGAGTGTTTTTTACATTTGCCAAATACATTTTAGTCACTGTCTGAATATTGTCAGAGTGACAAAGGCGTTAAGTGGGCGAAAATATAAATAATTGATATTTTTGAAGGATTAGAAGATTACATCATCTGAAATGACATCATTGGGTAAGATGCTGCGCTTTGGTGAAGTCATCTGTCGGGAGAACGTTGGAACAATGCAAGGAAGCCATCAGCTAGATGATGATGCAATGGTGCTTCAACGTAACGGCCGGCAGCTGTTTTTTACATATTATTCTGCTGATTTGGTCAAGTATTGTTCTGAACGATGTCTGCTTTTGATTAGCCTAGTCTGAGCACGTTTTCGTTCATGGCTGGCTGTGCTGCACAACCCCGCCGCACAGCCTAGGTTGGGCCGAACGGCCGCCTCACCACCAGTCACACGGAAGTTTCTACACCTCACTTTTAGTGCACGTGTTGTTTGTAATAACCCAGTTGACGCCGTTCCGGGTTGTTGATAGTTAATCACTCACACCGGTGTGATGCACAGATAGATGTTGTTCTTTGCTGTCCTTATAACCACCTTTTCTTTTCTTTAACAGAGCAAAGCTATTAAACACGTTGTTGTGAGGCTGAAGTGATGATGTGTTGTGCCTGGGTTGCATGTCGGTTATCAGTGATCCACCTATAATTGACAGCACGAACTAAAAAAGCCCTTGTTGGGCCCTGACCTCTGCCAATCAGCTCATTTCCCACCTGTAGTATAGTATTAATAGGCGGTAGTAATATAGTAACACAAGGTTACATAAAATAGACCCTCTAGTATTTAGAACATCACCTAAAAAAAAAAAAATAAATAAATAAAATCCTGGAAAGCTCATTGAAATCTGTTTCATTTCAAGTTATTTTGCTGGGAGTCAAACAAATGCTGTCACATAGCCTCCTCCCTTGGCAAAGGTAATTGTTGTTTTTGATTAAAAAACACTGTCTTCATTAGCTTTATTGACACTATTTACATTTCTGGCACACTCGTTAGGTGACGGATACATTTATTAATATTTTTTACTTGTTTACTACAAAACGTCAGTGGTCTAACGTAGACATAAAACAACAATTCAATACCGCCACCTAACGGCTGGGTTTATGATTACGCCTCCGACTTCACCTTCCTGATTCACCGGCTGCAGGTGAAAACGGGTTCTGGCCAGATTGCACTGTGTTTATGTGGTTTTTGTATTATCATTTATGTTTTGCAGAATACCCAGAGGATAAGCAGCTCCCAGTCCGCCCAGCCGCTGGCAACCCCAGTAGTATCTGTTACCACCCCCAGTTTAGCCCCACAGGGCCTGGTGTACTCAAGCATGCCCACCTCCTACAACCCGGCTGGTGAGTCTGGAGCCTGAACACGGTCTCATTGGCTGAGACTGTTTGTGCGGCGCTCTGCTGGTTCCCGATCTTTTCTCTGTGATATTGATATTGGAGCTAAAATCCGAGTTCTCACTGTGCACGGCTGCATTTGTTTTTACAGACTTCTCCCTGAACAGCGCGGAGATCTCCTCCCTGCAGGGCTTCGGCTCTCCAGGGCTCTCGCTCGGCTCCATGTCGGCATGGCAACAGCATCAGCTGGGCCAGGCAGCTCTTAATTCTTTGGTGTGAGTAACACACTTTCAAACAAAGGCACACTCTCCAGACGCCCTCACATGAAAGCAACACCCACTGCGCTCTGTGATATCATGCTGAATCACATATCTGAATTATTCTGAGCTTTTCATTTTGCGGCAGTTCATATCCCTCATCTCCTGTGTTGTCTTGATAATGGAATTTTGATTTGCAGAGACTCAAATTTTCATTAAAAAACGCTTACTTGAACTTTCATTATTTGTAAAGTAAATATAAACCAGCTTTCTGCTCAAATAACAAGTATTTCTTGAGAACTAAAGTGTTTGTTTTATCTGTCTTTTGACTTTGTCCATGCTCGTCTTTACTGAATAAATGAATTCATGAAATTACTTGTATAATAACTAAAAAAACATTTTGCTCCCTCCTGTCCTGTCTGCAGTGGTGGAGGTGAGCTACCTCATGGCTCCAACCTCTCACTAAACACCAGCCAGAACATCAACATCAAATCAGAGCCCAATTCGCCACCACGGGAGCGCATCACCCCGTCCGGTTTCCCCCCTCAGCAGCCGCAGCAGGGCTCCAGCCGACAGGAGGTGCTCGGACGTTCCCCTGCCGACAGCCTCAGCTCCTCCTGCAGCTCGTACGACGGCTCCGACCGCGAGGACCACCGGCCAGACTTCAACGCGCCCCTGGGACTGGCCAGACCTCCCGTGGGCAACGACGACAGGGCGAGCCCCTCTGTCAAGCGCTTGCGCATGGACTCGTGGGTGACATAGAAAGGCCCAGTCAGGCCTCCAGTCACCAGCCGGTCGGGAAGAGGGGATGGGGGGGTTAGACGTGGAGAGAAATGAAGGAACAACGGTCCTGAGCGCTAATATTATAATCTTGTCATTTAACCCCGTTGTGGCAAATGCTATATGACAATTTCAAAACACATCCAAATTTGATTCTCAATCCAGTACAGGAAGATTTAAAAATCTAAGCTAGCTGGATGAAAGTATATGCACACGCATGTGGTACCAGGTACTTGACGTGGTTCAGAGGAGAGATGATGGAGAATATTGTTCAACAATAGACGGTAGATTATTGTAGTCACTGGTGTCAGACACTTACATGTAGTCGCTGTATTGCTGTTGTGCGTGCAAGTTGCAAACAATCAGAGAAAGCGGTGTGGCTCTCGAGCAGCGGACCCTTACCACATGGTGTTTCACGCTAGGATGTTTTAAAAATCATGCTGTAACCACACAAGACCTTTATCTCGAGTGGCCTCCAGAGTTCATTCAAGAGCAGGGTCAACAGCTGAGACTTAGCGAAGAAACGAAACACCATCGCAAAAGAATTATCGCAATAATATGATATTACTCATTTTATAATTTAAAAGAATAGGATATATAAATGTGCAATTAAGATAATGCGAGCCTGTCCAGTTGAACTGGTGAGAAAATCAAAATGTTCACTTTTAGTGTAACAGTTGCTCAGTAATATAAGCCAAAGCTGTTTCTTTTTTTTTTTTTTTTGGTGTTTTGTACAGTTGCTACGGTTTCTCATCAGCTCACTCAGACGCAGCATTTCTCTCGTCCTAGTTTAATTTTTCGGTCGTGCTGTATTGCAAAGTCACGTTAAACCAAGACCTTGGACGGATATCTAAAGCCATGAGCGTTTGCTGTTCTGTTTGTACAAATTTGAGCCAAACGTGTTCCTTTGTCCTGTAAATACTGACTTTAATATATATGTCACGCGGGTGTGAGTACATGCCGAACGCACCGTACGTCACCCCTCTCAAGAAAAGTATATTTTTGTGGATTACAGCCAGGTTTACAAGAGTTAGACCCTCGAGAAGTAGATCATTCACTGGTTAATGTTTGGTATTTCGTTACATTCACTGTAATCTCTCCTAAATCCAATCGTGCATAGGAACAGAATGAAAACTCTCCCATACGTGTTTTTTTTTTCCCCTTTTCTTCATCAGCACTGAGTGTTTGTCCTGAAGACGTTGTCATGGCAGTGCTGTGAGGATGAGGTTCCTCTGTTTTCATGTTTGTGAAGGATGATCACAAGGCAAAGGGAAATTGGTATCTTTCCCTTCTATTTTTAGCCTGTGTTCGTTGTATACCAGCTGCTGCTGAATACACTGCCAACATTCAGACCCAAGGCCCCGCACTCAAGAATCGTCTATTCTTACCGCACACAGCTCAGATGAAAGACAGCGGCTGTCTCCAGCCCGGACCCGAACGCAGACGGGGCTGCAGGGGCTGCTGCCTTTCACCTGAACCCCACGCCCCCCTCGCCCGCATGCAAATGTAAATATGTCGGTCTGCCCCTAAAAAAAAAAAAAAAAAAATCCCCCCTGGCGGTTCCCTCACCGGTCACAGCAGTCGGCGGCGCGCTCTCACCTTGCAGAGAGGAAACAGGCGGCCACAATGTCTCCAGTCTCACTGCTGACTGCTTAGAAAGGCATCACGCTGCATTCACCCTGGCCTTTTCCTGTGTGTGTGTGTGTGTGTGTGTGTGTGTGTGTGTGTGTGTTCCTGAGGGTTTCTGCTCATGCCACCACATCCACATCCAGAAGATGATGTCATTAGAGGGTCAGCCAGCGAGGACGAAGAGCATCAGAGGTAGACTGTTCCTAATCCTGAAGTGCCACACCTGGAAAAGAAGCCACACAGATGTTTTACTGAATCCACTAAATACTCCTGAGGCAGTCTATTCATGTTGATTCACATACACACACACACACATATGCAGACACACACATGGCTGGTGAGAATAGCAATAATATTTATAGATATAAACCATTCAAATTTGCCTGCTTTGGCAGCACCACCTCATAGTCGAGCACATGTTTGAGCACTTGATCACATATCAGGGACTTTTGTAGTTTCAACAGTATATGCACACTTTCAAAATGCCTTATCCCAAAGAACAAAGAACAATTACACTATTTTCTCACACACAGAGCTGGAGCGGACCCCCTCCCATCCCTCCCACCCCCATCCCTCCTCTCAGAGCTGACCCACACAGTAAAACGCAGCGTGAATGCATCGTGATGCGTTCACCCCCTTGGTCTCTGTCCAAATTGTGCACAATTGATGAATGTGAGAAGAAGCGGGAATGGACGAACCTTTGACTTTTCTTCACTTTGCTGTGTGAGCGTACACTGCTTTGCTTCATGGCTTTTATAAACAGAACTACATGTTTGGTAAGTGTTTGTAGTTGGTAGTTCACTTAAGTAAAAGAAGCTGTTTACGGTTTGAATGCTCAGACCGTTTGGCGGCACAAGCTGGACTTTGTTGCCAATAATGAAGTAATTTGTCTCAAAAAGGAAGGAGATTTTAAGTTGGTCTACATTTTATTTCCCTTGAATGTGTTATTTTATTTTTATCATACAATAAATATCCAAGTGAACTTTTTATTAAACAATTAAGATACTATGCTAGATATTGTTGTACAAAATTTGTATTCACAAAAGTACAAATATTGGCTTTTAATGTGTAATTTAGGTTTTCTCTCTTCTTCTGTATAAAATAAACAACTCTTGCATTAGAATTTGTTCTGTGAAGTCCCAAACAGTAGAAACTGTCAACTTTATTAAACACCTCAGTGTATGCTCAGTCTGAACTCACTGTCCTTTTTCTTTTACCAATAACTTTTTCTGAGCACTAAACATCACATTTACTGTAACCTCTTTTTCCAACAGACATAATTTAACAATAAAGTAATTTAAATTATTTATACAACATGAATGAATGAAGGCTTATATCACAGTAAAATGCTGGTACATTCTGTAGAATATTTTGTATCGACATGTCATACATTAAAAAGGATTAAAACAAGAGAATATTTAAATTGAAAACAACTCAAGCGTCACCTTTTCCTTTGGAACTGGTTGCATTTGCACCGTGTGGCCAGCAGGTGGCAGTGCCACTCAACAGATAGCAATGATGTGACTAAAAACCCTAATCATGTTCATCAAATTCAAAAGGAGCCGGATAATTTTTCTTGTGTGTCGTGTGAAACAACTTAGTTTTGCTGTTTTGCTATTTGAGTTTATCGGCATAAGAAATAAGCGTGAGGTAGTCGGCTCTATTAGTTCAGGTCGTTTGGGCGTTTTCACTCATTGAAAGGTTGACCTTTTGCAATTACACTTTCTTATAATACAGGTTTTATTCACAGTGACGAGTGTAGGAGGTCAAACTTTTGCCATGACATCTTTTGCAGCTTTTATGAATCATCATGTATCAACACTGAAAAACACGGAAAATTTTAAATTTTTTCTACCAACCTGAGGTGAACTGCAGAAACAATGCCTTATTATTACTTTGAGGAAATACAATTTTTGCTGGGTTTTTTTTCCTTCCAAACTGAATAGTTAACAACCTTCACTTTGTGGTTGTTTCTTGAACCAGAGTTGTTCGTATCGTGCACTCCTGCTCCATTTGCGTGGTATAAAGTATGAAAATGGGACTGGTTCCGTACTGTTCGCAGAGGAGGTTTCATCCATGTGACAGTTTCCTGGTAAAACTTAAGGGGGGTGTCAGTCATTTCTCAGCAAGTAGAATGGCAGGGGTGCATAAAATGAATGTATCCCCCATCACATGTTTCTGGCTTTGTGTCCGTCAGACCAGCTGTGCTGCAGGGTGGAACATGCCCAGCGTGCATGTGTAAGGGTTTAGAGATGTTTGGCTTGGGCAAGAAAAGGGGGCGACAGGCCACCTGCCACAAGGGCAAGCCCCCTTTAGATCCTGAGCCCTGCCTTTCAACTTGAAGCCAAGCTGGGATTCTTTCATGTGGCACTGATCTCCATAAGACATGGGTAAATATTGAAGGAGACTCAGCCCAGACTCCGGCACATCTGTCGTCATCCGGTCTCCAGTTTTGGACGCAGACACGCTGGGAGAACTGACACCCGTGGCTCTGTTGCGTCGGCTTGTAAATGTTTGCCCAAACCCGCAGTTGATGCTTCGCAAACACAAATGTTCACTTTTGACTTGAGCCCCTCCGTCGCAAACAGATGTGGGGCTGTGTGAAAGAAACACGCCAAAGCCACGCAGAAACCACGGGACGCCATCGGAAGGAGGAAAAAAAGAGAACAGATTTTAGCCAATGTTTCATATGGTTCAGTCATGTCGTGGAATCCATCAGCAGTATTTTGGGACTGTGTTGTACTGCAGATTTATACTAGATTATGGCATTAAGTATTTTTGGACTTGTAAGAGTCCACATATTAGAGCAAGTGTAAAGTACTCAAGTCTTAAAAAGAGACAAGTCGTCTCTTAAACACAAACAAACACAGATCCGCAGGAGCCGGCTGCTCAGCCTTCTGTATTCTGTGTAGCTGTTTTGTCTTCTTGTCAGTGCGTTAGTGCACTGATTCTCCTTAGAAACCACGGCCTCACACCTCAGGTATTCGCTGCCTCCATACTCACATACCTGAAACCACCGCCAGCTTCACCTGTGCCTGGAGGCTGAGATAAGCTCTCGGATTGACATCGTCACAGCCATTGAAACTGGCCCCGTGGGACTGGTAGGGCTAGTTTCACCCGGTTTGGCCTCTCCACTCATCCACCAATCCGGGGCGAGTTAGCCTGTGCGAAACAGGTCTTTGCACTGTTAGTCGCATGGTTGAAATGCACTTCTGCATTATTGCTGCTGCTCTTGTTGGGGACTGACTCACTTTTTTTCCAGGCTCTTCAGGTACACACTAAACCGTCATCTATTATTCATTTTACAATAACACGGCAGGCGTTGTTTCGCTGACAAATATTTTTATTGGAACGTTTTGGCTTCTTTTCCTCCCTTTTCTCTGTTGATCTTCTGCCTGTGATAACAGATTTCAGCAGCAACCTGTAAATAGGTAAACAGTCTCACCGGAGACGGAGGAAACATTTGTACAATGCTAATCCTGATGAATATTATGTGCTTGTCTTTAACAGAAAAACACAACCATCCACCATGGAAGTCAAAAAGAAGACTTTCTTGGATAATTTCCGCCAGTTGAAGAAGTTGGGCAACCCGAAGAAGCAACGCAAAAAAGAGGAGAGCAAGCCGGGTCGGATGCTGGCCCACCGCCGCAGCATCTCCGTCCCCAACCTGACCTTGGTGCCAGGTGGAGCCTTCTCTCTGGCCAACGCTCCGGAGCCCATCTACTTCGGACTCTCCCCCGGCGTGAGCGACAGCAGCCTCCATAGCCAGCTGCTGCAACACCGACGCAGGACCAAACACGGACACAGACAGGCCGTCTGACTGGCCCTCAGAAACTGGGCTCCGAGTCCCCGCGTGTCGCAGCGATGCTGTTGTGACTAGAATGAGCGCCCCGGTGGACGTTCAGGACCTCAGAGACGGACCCATGGACTCAGAGGACAGGGTCAACCCCCCGCCCGAGGCTCTGTATGCGCAGGTACAGAAACGTGGCAAGGAGGAAGTTCCTCGGTTCACATTTGACCCGATTCCCGCCCCGAGGTCTGTTTTCTCCAGCACTCCCGTTTTCTTGCCTAAACCTGAGTCGGAGGAGAGACGACGACTCTATTCGGAGGGCAACCCAGCGAACAGAGTTCCGATGGACAGCATCTCCGCAGCGCTGGTCAGAGCCAACTCTCAGGGAGAGCAAGTGAGCGTACCGAGGAGAAGCCCCCCGTGTGAGCAGAAACAGCCGTCCGACAGGGGGACTCCCCCGGCCGCGAAGAGAGCCCCCACAGACAGAATGTTTCTGACCTTGGACGGTCTGGGGACGCCCCAGGAGAGCGCCGACGGCACCTCCCTGGACTCTGCCTGCGGGACCCCCAGCGAGGAGCGGGTCAACCTGCCCTGGACCACGGACTCGGAGGACCTGGACAGAGACCTCTGCTCCCCTCTCTTCATCAAGGACCTCAGCACCGAGGAGGTCCTGCTGGAGCAGTTCCAGGCGGAGGAGGCCGCCGAGGACGCCGAGGTCAGATTTCCCTAATACAAACAAAGATCCGATTCCTTCCGCCATCACAGGCTGGCGAGTGTTTGTTATGTAAGATCGGATAAAAGCGGGATAGAATAATCAAAGTATGTCAAGTTAGGATAGAAATGTATATTTATGAATAGAAAACATGAATAGTCATGACATATGAGGGAGGGTAAAGTTCTGAGAGCAGTAAAGGTGTTAAAAGTATCAGGTTAGCACAGACATGGAGGTTTTATTGTCAGTATATTAAGGTTGAATCTCTTTGTTCTGAGGCAGATGTGCAGCGAACAGATTGAGCTCTACAGCGAAAGTGTGGTGGACCCGCTGGAGAACTCTGTGAGTGCTCACTGTACTGCCGTGACCTTTGACCCATGAGCCAGGCCTGTAGTGTAAAGCAAATGGTTTTCAGCTACAGGGCATAACAGCAGGAACCGAAGTCCAAACTCCTCAAGTGCTCCAGAGATACGTCCTCAACATCGACCTGAAACAGGGGAGGAACCTGGTGGCCAGCAACAAGCGCTCTGGTGAGGCAACGGCACAACACCCAGCGCCTGATTAACATTATTTTTTATTTTCTTCTGTTTTTCAAACTTTAGTTCTTCTCCTCAGTTTTAATAACAACAAACACAGCAATGGAACGTCAGGAATGAAAATGTGTGAATCAGTGAATGGCTGGGTGGCCTTTGCTCAGTCAAACAGCGCATGCTCATAACCGAAAGCAGCCCGAGCAGAGAATGTTGTTGAACCGGTACGGCAACAAACAAACTATCATTAAAAGAGGAAAAACAAAATCAGTACTAATGAAAACACAATGGCCACATATGACTGCAGTCACCTGAGCTCGCCAGCTCTGTCAAGTAGATTTTCTAAACCCAAAACAGAACATCTCAATATAGATGTTTTGTTTTCTCTAATCACTGTAGCTGGCTTACAGAGAGATGTGGTAAATGACACACGAAATTAGGTGACAATAAGTCATCTTTGGTAAAATCCATCACCATCAAACATGACCTTTATTATATTAGTACTTTTTTCCTCACTAACAAAACGTGTGCGCGCTTTCCACCTGTTTATCTGCTGTTTAACCTTAGACCGGCGCGCTCGGTGTTGATAAACAGCGACCCCTTGTGGCTGCAGAAGGTTAAAACACCCAGCAGAAACTCATGCGTGGTCTCACATCCACCAAGTGTGGTGGGTATTTAGCAGCCTTCTACTGCAAGTATTTGAAAGAAAACGTGACAAATATATGTATAAATATATTTTAGTTCACATTAGCAAAACTTCTTAAACAACATCAAGTGTAGTTGTGTTGTGGTTAAATAGGTCATGCTATAACCTTGGCCAATATTGCAGCATCTTTTTATTTTATCATTTTTTCTTGCTTAACTGCCACAATTATCAACTAACAGTTTAGAACTTCTCACCAGAGACAAGATGTCGCCATGATGATGCAATCCCCCCACATCTCACCACTGTTTCCACAATAGACACGGTGCCAAATGCTCACCGATGGCAAACAGTGTCATTACATACTTATAAAAGCACCCACGCCACCAGCCCCCACTCCTCCGTTTTTGCCCCCTCCCCCCCGTTAATTTCCATCGTCACCGTTGAGTCGTGCCAGAGCTTTTCTCCTCGCGAGCTGCCACATTCTCCTCCTGTCAAGTTGCCTGGAGGTTTCCCTGTCACAGGCTGGCAGGGTGGAGCTGCTGTGGGTCCTGCCTGCCTTTGCGAGATGTTCATTTGGAGTGGGGACCTGACAGGCCTGACAGCCCATCCCCACAGGGCCTTTGTCATGTGATTCAAGCCTCCTCTGCGGGCTCTCTCAAGCACCCCTTTATTCCCCTACACAAATGAAGGTATGGGACTGGCTTTCTCCTTTTTTTTAGGCCAATCTGCATGCAATTGCAGAAACAAAGAAGCCCCCCCCACCCCCACCTCACTCACAGACAGACTTTTAGAACAGGCTCAGGAGATTAACACCGGTTGCGTCTACATTTTGGTTTCTGGTTACCTCATGCTGGCGAGTGTTTCTTCTCTTTCACAATTAAACAGCTACATCCCTCTCTTTTTACCATGTGTGCGGTATACTGCACATTTTTGCGTGTCACACACCCAACACGAGGAGCACAATATGGGTTCACGCAGCCTAATATATTTTAAATGTGACCTCGTGCTCATTGCTCACAAAAGAAATTTAATTTAAGAGGTTTTTAATGATTTGAATTGTAATGAAACACTGATCTCTACACTGGGATGGTTCATGCTTTCTTCTATTTAATTTCAGGTACCAGTGACCCTTATGTGAAGTTCAAACTGGACAACAAACAGTTCTATAAGAGCAAAGTAGTTTATAAAAGTCTGAATCCGAGGTGGAATGAGTCCTTTTCGTACCCTCTTCGAGACATAGAACACACCCTGGATGTTCGGGTAGGCCACGTTTTTATGGACGGTTCCTCCCCACACAACATGTCTGTTATGTCTTTTTCCCAGTGATTAATTCAACGCTACGACTCCGTTGCAGGTCTATAATAAAAATCGGACAGCTGATGAGTTGCTGGGTTCCAGCACTTTATACCTAAGAGATTTTGAACTGTACAAGTAAGGAGGTGATTTCACTTCGTGGGTATTCAATTTGAGACTGAGGATAATTGCAAGTGTTCCAAACTTTTCTGTTTACAGAACGTACGAAATGGAGCTGCAGCTTGATGATCCAAAAAGCAAAGAAGATGACCTGGGCCTCATTCTGATTGATTTGTGCTTGATGTTTCGAGATCCCACCATTAAAAAAGGCCCAGTATGTGTGTTTCTGGTGGGAAATAATTGCTAATGCTGCAGGTCTTCTTTGCATTAATTCACGTTTTGTTTTCATAGAGATGGGCTCAAAAAAAGAACAAGGTATGCATTTTATATTATATTTACATAGCTTACCCCACATTTACCATTACAGTCCTGTGTTACATGTTTCATTTATTGGCGATATTCTGTTTTGAGTCAGTGGCTGTTAAACCAGTGTCCACCAGGGGGCAGTGTATCACCGTGCAATAATCCTGCAGTAATCGGGTGGCCAGTGAGACTGAGGCGAGCTTTTGTGTGTAACAACGGTTTCAGCCTGTTCTCTTTTGTGTTTTTTTGGCATTGCATATTATCTTCAGTGGGCTCATTTGCAGTGATAAAAGTCCAGCATTATATTACATTCCCATCAACTAAAATATAACAATATTGACTGAGCACGTTGGAGAAGCACCCAGACGAGAGTCACGCAGAGGTATTTGGTTTTGTAGTAAACAAAGTTCTGTTTCTTCTCAAGTGGCTTCCAGTGTATTTCAGCCATAATTAGATTCACAGTGAAATAGGAAGCTTGTTGTCGGGGACACTCGCTGCAGCGAGTGGGTTTATGTTCGCACCTATATGCAGTCATTGCATCTGTCACCGTTTGGTCTCTTGATGGTCCAGCAGACTAAATCTAAATTTGAAATTAGATGACAAAGGAAGGAAGCCATTTTCATAGGCATTGTAGGTTATGCACTACAGATGGTTAAAGATGCTCAAAGGGAAAAAGAAATGTGTGATGGGACTCCTCGCAACACTGTGCTGCCTAAATCGTTGTGCTAAATTAACAATGTAACAATGTGTTTTTTCCCCTCCCCATCTCATTTTTAAGATAGGAAAAAGTATCTTATTGCATTTAACACCTTTTCTGAGAGTGCTGAACACCCAACTGACAGCCCCCCTTCATCCAGAACATCATTTTCTTCCTCTGTGCTGCCGCCACACAAACAGGGAATGGCGAGTGTCTGAGTGAAACTCTGCTGTGTGATAGTGTTTCAAGCAGGGAATGAGTGGGGGGGGTTTGGGAGAAGTGGGTGGGCGGGAGGAAGAGGAGAAGGAGAAGGAGGAGGAGGAGGAGGAGGAGGAGGGGGGGCACTGCTGTTCGAGGCATGCTGCCAGCGTGGGATGCCTAAGATCGGCAACGTTGATACGTCCCAGGAATAGCGGGCAATAACCCAGATGTTAGGGTGTAATATCACAGCTGTGGATGGACAGTGTGAGGTACCAGCCAAATGGACCCCGGTCTGAGCTCATCGTGCTTGTCCTCATGCTGTCCCACCATATGGAAGCAATCACGTCGCCCTTTTAGGCCCAGGAATAGATTCTCTTTAGGGGCCACTTACAGTTAAGTGGAATTGTTTTATTGGCCGCTGAGATAGAAATGTGTCCAAGATAAACACTCGGGATGACTTGGCTGAGGCCTGTTTTCTATCGCTCCTCCACTCCCTCTGTTCCTTCCCTTTTGAAGGGGCTGATATTTGTAGGGCTGCGCCTGTGGTATTCCATGTTAATTCAGGTCCCTGAGATGCGCTTTGATCCCCACCGGATTGGGTGGCAACGCGAGCTGTGACCCCGTAGCGAATAGGAGGGGCGGCGGGGAAGTCGGGAGGGACCGTTTGAAGCGGCGTCGCCAGAGCAGTCGAAGGAGCCGGGCAATCAAAGAGGCTGGAGCAGATTACGGCCCTGCGCTTTAATTACAGTCAGCCCGACACAACCTCTCCACTGTTTGTTTTTACAGCCTTGGCCTATCGCTGCCTGGCCCCGCGGGAACGCTAACATGGAACCGTTTCAAGGCCTCGCTCTCTAGGTTGTGACACGAAAAAAGGAGGACTATTTGGAGGGTTAGTCCCCCATGTACAAACACAGTTCTTGAATGCAGAGCATTCGTTTTGCTTTTAGATTTTGGTGGCTTTAGCTGAATTTGTGAGGCAAACTCTGGCTGTACACACTGCACGGATGCACAGTTTGCTGATAAGAGAGCGATGTGGCTCGCTTCATTACTCAGCTCTGCCTTCTGTCGCTGGTTCAGGAAGGCAAGTGTCCTGCCTCCCCACACTCAGTCTGGAAGCCGGTGATGAGTGGGACTGTCACAGCCAGGGACAGCTGGCTGCTCGCTGTCATCTCTCCCTCCTCTCCCTTTCTCCAGGAGCCTCCACAGTGTGGCCCTCCTGTCAGCAGAGATGTGCTAATGTGCTCCAACACACGCCCGCTGTAGAGTCTAACCCTTTGTCCCACTTTTACGTTCCCCGGCGAACATGATGAGGTGCCGGGTGAACAGAGGAGCAAACCCTTGCAGTTGTCTTTGTCCCGTCACAGAACCAAGTCGTGGTGAACCAGCGGCCTCCCGAAACGCCCAAGAACCAGTCAAAGAACCAGATGTGGACTGAGGTGCTGCGTATCACCCTGGTGGAGGGACAGGACCTGCCCCAGTACGGCCAGGGCGACATTTACGTCCGTTTTCGCCTGGGTGATCAGAAATACAAAAGCAAGGTGGGGCAGTTGGTAAACTACTCCCATCTGTTCTTCTTTGTTTTTTCTTTTCCGTTCTTCTTTCTCCATGTTCCTTCTTTTCAACATCGGCTCTCATACGTTACTTTTTGTTGCCACAGCCCGTATCTCGTAGCGGCGTCTCTCTCCCAGCAGGTGTCTGTCAGTGACTCACCTCCACCTTGGCTCACTGGGCCATGGCAGAAGCAGCTCATTAAACTGGGCCAGGCTGCCACTCACTTCTCCCAGTGCTTCGGGTGCTGGGCTTCATTGCCTTCATTTGCATACCCAGCATGCTCTGCTCATCTACCTGCGCTTGCCGGCCTCCCCCCTGATGATTCTCCGTGCACTTGTCTTGTGTTGTTGTGTTATTTCTCCGTAAACCTCGCCACTTTCCTCTCCGCTTGTTTGTTTGTTGGACAAAGCTGATTCTAATTGGAAGCTGTCAGTGTTTACAATCCCAGAGTGGCTACCGAGGTGTGCGCGTACAAGCGCGCACAAATAGAGACACATCCACACAGCGCAGCCCCCTGTCTCCTCTCCCGCTTCCTTCTGGTTGCACTGACTGAAGACCTAATCCAGCTGTCTAGCAGGAGCTCTTCAGGCTGCCGATGCACTGAACCCGATGCGTTGTGTCAAAGCAAGTGTGTGTGTGTGTGTGTGTGTGTGTGGCGTGTGGCGTGTGAGTGTTACTGTATGTGATGAACGCGTCTGCGTCTTTGCTGCCCTCAGAACCTCTGCATTCAAGCCAATCCCCAGTGGAGAGAGCAGTTTGACTTCAATCAGTTTGAAGATAACCAGGAGCCTCTGCAGGTGGAGGTCTTCTCTAAGAGAGGGAGGAAGACGGAGGAATCGTGGGGGATGTGAGTATCTCTGGGAGCTTAGTGTTAATTTTGCTCGCATTGGCCTCTCCGCAGAACGAGTTGGCCTTATGTCTTCCGGCGGCTCTCTTGTGTCTCAGGTTTGAGATTGACCTATCGAGACTACCAATTAACGAGAGGCAGCTCTACAATCATGTGCTGGACTCAGGAAGGGGCAGGCTGCTGTGTCTGGTCACCCTGAGACCCTGCTGGGGCGTCTCTATCTCTGACGTCGAAACTGCTCCTTTGGAGAAAGCTGACGAAAGAGACTTAATGGAGGAGAAATTTGTAAGATCCATCTTGGTTTCTTCACGTTGGCCGACGATATGATGCTCTTTCTGCTAATACGGGTGCCTTTTTAAAATTCGTTTTTTTCAGTGCTTGAAGAACTTCCACAGGTGTATGGATGAGGTTGGCTTCCTTCAGATCAAGGTCATTAGGGCCAACGATCTTCCGGCAACAGACCTTAACAGTAAGTTTACAAATTTCAAGCTCTTCTCTGATGATGGGGTGGATTTGTGTCTGCTCAATAATAAAATGTTGGTAATATTTACAGAGAAAAGCAACCCTTTTTGCGTGGTTGAGCTGGGTAACAGCAAGCTTCAGACTCACACCGTCTACAAGACTGTCAATCCGGAGTGGAGCAAGGCTTTTACTTTGTAAGATAACAGAGAAAATATGGCACACCGATCGCAATTTGCAGCATTTTAATAAATGTAAGCAACGAATCTTTTCTACAGTCCCATTAAAGACATTCACAGTGTGATACAGCTGACTATCCTGGATGAAAATGGAGACAAAGCACCAAGCTTTTTGGGGAAAGTAGCAATTCCATTGCTGACAGTAAGTCTCTTTAACAAGAGTAGCTACAGGTCTGCCACTGATGCCCTAAGATGTTTGAAAGGCACCGTATGGAGCTACATTTGAAATGTTTCACAGGTCCAGAATGGACAGCAGATATGCCTACTACTGAAGAAAGAAGAGCTGGGATGTGCTGCTAAAGGAACCATCACACTGGTGCTGGAGGTCATCTATAACAAAGTGAGAAGGATCCAGACACGCTTGGTTTTTCTGTTACTGACTAATGTTTCAGACCTGGAATGAGCTTTCATTTGTCTGATCGTCACAGGTGAGAGCTGGCATCAAAACCTTCAAGCCAAAAGAGACAAACCTGACTGAAGAAAGCGCCAAGTTCTCCAAAAAGGTCTCCTTTTGAAGTTTTAGTTAGCTTAGTTCTTCTCACCTCAGTTGGGAAATTTTAAGAATGATGCAGGACATAAATGCTATTTGTGTTAAATATCCAAAGTTAAAGGTAGCGAGCTGGTAAAGCCCATTGAACCATCCCGCAGAAGCATTAACATTGTGTCCAGTTTCGAATGATACTAACTGGTTATTTCCCGTTAGGTTCTTGCCCAGAACATATATCGGGTTCGAAAAATCAGCACAGCAGTTCTGCACACGTTGCGGTACATCAACAGCTGTTTTCAGTGGGAGAGTACACAGCGGAGCCTGATAGCCTTCCTGGTAAGTCATGTCAACGAACCGTCTTGGCAGTCAAGCTTTAACTTTCCTTTCTGTGAATCGGAATCGTGGGTTTAGCCATTGTCTTTGTCTCCGGGTTTTTTCCCATGAAAGACACAAGACGCCTTTTGACTTTATCCCGTGTGTATCGGATGGATGTGTTTCATCCCTTAAATCAAACCCCACTTGCCTTTCTTTCACTTCTGATGACATTAGAGTATGTTTGAAGGGGCTGGCTTTGGAAGTTTGTACATCTGACTTCTCAGCAAAGCCCCCGAACCCGGGGGGACGATATGAGCAGGATCCCAACCTCGTCTCCCCCGCCTGTGACAGCCTGCCTCCGAGGTTTGAACCTTGTGTAAATGTCTCTGTTTAGCTGTTTTTAACGAGGGCGTGTGATCTAAGGTCCTAATCTTAAATAATCTGAAATCGCTGCGTGAATCCCCACCACTACAGCACATTTAATGTCGTGATTAAGCGCGTACACTTGCTATGAAAGCCCTGCCAGCACCCTGTCAGGGTGAGGAAGCGGTCACAGACAGGGTGTGTGTAGAACTCTCCTTTCACCGCCTTTCATGACATGCAATTCATACCTGGTGTATTTTATAAGCCCTTCTCACTGATCCGGAGGTGCAAATCCCCCTCAGGCGGCGGCCCAGCTCAACATATCACAGCCTTTAGAACAGCAAGACAGGCAGACGGACACGCAGACAGGAGGACTGAGAACAATGCAGCCGATTGTATAGGGATGGAGTGGGAGGCAGGCCGCTATCTGGGAAAGAAAGTTGGAGCAGAGACAGAGGAAGACACTTCAGGAAAAGGTGTGGTCTTCCAGTGCAGATAGAGAGACGGGGAGGCAGGGATACGGGCAGCGGGGCAGACGGATAGGCAGCCTGACAGGTGACAGGTCAGCGGGACGGGGCCATCGTCTTCCACCTATAATTAGATCCTCTGCAGGCGACGGGAGTGTGTGGCGGCACACTCTAATCTTTCATTTCCACTTCTGCTCTACCTGCTGTTTTAGGAGTCAGGCACACAAAAAGGTACCCGAGAAAGAGGGAAAAAGGCTGGCAGGCTCACCGTTTCCATCGCTCCAGTGTTGTGCTTCTCAATCTTCTTTTTCTGTCTGTCACCTGCTTCCCGTCGGAGAAGGCAGTCATTTTTATTTTTTTTTTTTTGCCGGATTGTCTGCGAGCTTGCTGCCCTTTTTGCTTAAGGAGCTGTGTTTTTCAACATCAGCTCCCGCTCACTGGTTGAAACCCAGCCAGGTGAGCTTCCACCGGTGTCAGGGTGCATCCACCACTGCTCTCACCCTCTCGTCAGCATAGTGAAAGTTCAACAAGTGAAAAGTTCTTTTTTCCCCCGATGATTACGCTCTGAACAAGCATTAATCACTGCGGAACATGCAAATCACAAGTGTGTAATTGATAGTAACAGCACAAACTCTGAACTCGTGCCAGCCTTTGACAGTCATCGAAGGCACCAACAAGGTCTTCATTGACCGTCATTACGCGCTCAGTGCCACGCAACCATCAACAGCGGTGCCCCTGCCCACTCCAAAGCTGCACACCCCCGCCTCCTCCATGTCATCCACGCCATTAAGCCATGTTTGGATCCGTCTAAAGTAGCATGCCACCATGTGCCTTAATGAAAGCTGCTCCCTCGCCTATCTTTATATCTTTAGGCAGTGGGTAATAAGGTAACTGCTTCAGACGTTGACAGATGGCCCCCGCCTGCCTCTCACATGGGCATAATGATACCGCCAGCGTCTGCTCTCCTCGACTTCTCGGGGTCGGCCGGTAGGAAGCTCCGCAGTGGAGGATCGGCCTTTAATATACATTACAATACATTATTTATCACGCAGGCAGACCAGTCCTAGCCTTTTACACCACACACATCCTGTAATGCATTACCGCTGCTGTGGTTTCTGCTGGGACTGCGGGACGCTCATGTAGTGCTTTACCAGGAATACTCAGCCATTATATCGCTCAGTCCCACAGGCCAATTTTCTGACCTCCTCGCAGCAGTCGGTCCACATTGGTATCCTGTTTATGCAGATTCATGTATGCATTATGAAGTGGTTGTTGGTGTGGGGTGCGCACCGCATTCATGCGCATTGTGCATGAGAGATCGCCGTTCTAGTTCACAGAGACCAAATGAACAGAAACGGAAAGTTGTGGGGTTTTTTGTTTGTTTGTTTGGGTTTGTGTGCGTGTGTGTGTGTGTGCGTGTGTGTGAAATGAGAAGGATTCCACATTTAGAACTTTTGTCAGAGTCAGTGAGAGGAAACTGTTAATAATATTTGCCACGTTGTTGCCGTTTTGCTTGTTTTGATTACACAGTTTCAGTTTACAGCTCATGAAGTTGCCTCGGAATTTAAGCGAATGTGGAGAGGTATAAAAATAGGTTTTCTTTAATTAGAAAAGAAAAAAAAATGTTTCTCACAAATTTAAACAAAGTTCAAGCAAATCTTCATAAACATTTTTATGGCTGAGTGGAAATACAAACAAGAAATTTAGATTTCTTCCCCCGGCCGTCTTGTTTATGCTGCAGTAATGAGCCCAGGATCTGCGCTTTTCAAGAGTTTGACAAGTGCTTGTTTCTTTCTGCGAGAGAGAGAATGTGACAGCTAAAATCATCCTGAAATAAGGCCCTTTAGATGTGCTTTTCAGTACGACCGAGAGAGATGAATGCGCTATACATCAGCAGCGACTGCAGAGGGGTCACGCAGAGTTCTTTGCGGCGCTCATGAGTGCGGCCTGTAGATGGCGCTAGAGGACCGCTGTAAACCCGCGCGGCGGCGCCACGGAGCTCGGTTACATCTCCCTGCAGGAGCCATTTGTGGGTACAACTTGAGTAAAATCCTCCATTCTGCGTCTACTAGCCGGAGACAAGATTCCTCCGTGAAAAAGAGAGGGTAAAATCCAAACGAGCATGCATTAGCAGGCCAAGTTAATCTGCTTTAGAAGTTGAAAGTTGAGAACAATTTTGATACGAATGAAATGGCTGAAAGTTTAAAAAAAGAGAGAGAAAAGGATCATTTACACTTGAAAGCTGAATCTGAGCTTTGCTGTCATTAGAGCGCTTTAAGTATTTAAGTAGAATTAATATTTTAACATATGAGGTACCTCATCTGTCAGGAGATGGACTAGAAAGAAACCTGTGTACCTTATGTGAGTATTTGAACCATTTTCTTTTTCACTTTGCCAGCCAGCAACTGCTTAGACATCATTTGACAGCCTGTGAAATGCTGATTGCCCCACATCACACAGTGTAAAGATGGCATTTGATGACTGTTTGATGCGGCACAGCTGTAAACACACTTGGCAGCTGCAGCAGGCACGTTTCAGGCCTGACGGAGTCACCCCTCCCCAGACGAGAGCAAGACGGGGTCGAGTCTGGCTCCGGACGTCTCACCAGGCCACCTGTGTAGAGCTGGAGCTGTCGGGGCCATTAACCCGAAACACCAGCGCGGCTGCGATCAAAACCGTAATCAGAGTGTCATAATTGTTCTTGTTAACACCGTCCCTGAAAACGAGATGGCCGGCCGTTTGGGACCCGGCCGTTCGCGGGGAACTGCGGTGCAGCGCGGAGGAGCCTTTGTGAGAACAGCCAGGGGACTGTGTGCGCCTGTGAAGTGTCTCCATGTTTCTGCTTTGCATCTGTTTTGTCTCAGGACGGAGGCCTTAAAGAGTGAATTTCTCATGGGGTTACACTCGCTCCCCGCATGGCTGTGGGAGTTCTCACACGCTCCACAGTGGGAATGTGTCAAGCGGAAAGACCATATGTATGCATGACTTTTTTTTTTTTTTTTTAGTTGTGGATCTATTAATTATTGGTATTTTCAGTGTGAATATTTGCAAACTATTCAGCAGGCCTGTTAATTTAAGACAGCGCCATAATGATTTGAAAGCCTGTCATTTTCCAAGCTTTTATGTTGCCAGTGTGTAACCTTGAAACATGACCCCTTATTAAACAGATTAAAAACTTTTCCCACTCTAATATTCACTTCATTAAATCTCCTAAATTGGCCCTTTTTTCTTTTGAGAACACATTTAATGTAATTAAAACTAACCAATTCACTACTCTTTCACTGCTCATAAGCTGATGGTAAATACATACACATAAAAGACATCTGATTTTAACTAAATGAACCACGTAATCGCCTGTAAAGGTGTAGTTAATGCATCTGTTTTAGATTTAATTTTTTTTTTTTAATCTATGATGTCATGCATGTTTTTTGTCCTGGGCAAACGCTGCTGTTTTAACCTCGTTGTGTGCTCTATATCATAATGACTGCCTTTAACACACTCACCACCTACCATGTCACCGAGGACGCCTCTCCCCAGGCAGCTGAGGCGGCGACCTGTCCGCCCTCGTGCTCGGCTGTTCCCGGGCTGGTCTTGGCCCTGGTGCGTTAGTGTGGGTGTGTGTGTGTGTGTGTGTGTGAGCTGAGCTGACAGGGAGAGAGGAGCCGTGCCACTCCCTCCCTTCCTCCCTCCCTCCCTACCTCCTCAGGGGAGAAAGGCTCACATGGCAGATCTGTCACCCAGGAGGTCGCTTAGTGTTAACGCTCCCGACACGGATTAAACACTAGTGGCCAGTGCGGGAGTGTGGGGTCAGCGTAGCCACCACTGACAGGCACCACGGGGGCCCGCTGACTGCCCTGGTCCAGCTTCATACTGGTGCTACTCTGTCCCTGGCATGTGTCAGACAGTCGGGAAGACAACGACTTGAGCGCAGTGTATGAACAAATGCTAATGTGTGTGTGTGTGTGTGTGTGCCTCACAGCTCCCTGGCTCTGTCCAGGCATCTTCACAAGCTGGAAAACTGGGTTCTGCTCTTGGTGCTGCTATTTTTGATAGAATAGAAAAAGCCAGTATGCGCTTAAATAACAGAAAAATATAATACATGTTTTTTTATCATTCATTTCAGCTTCTTCATTATCATAAAACAGACCACAATTTGAGTAAGTAAAAAACTAAACACCAAAAATATTACTACTACAAGAAGAGTAAATGCTTTTAAAATGAGACATGGCTGTTTTATTGCCTTTACTCAAATATAGCCTCTCTTTCTCCCCCACTTTCTGCCTTCCTCACTCACTCCCCAGTCGATAAGGCTCGAGCTGTGCATATGTGAAATATTTATTCGACGTTCGCTCAGAGCACCAGAGCTGCCCACACACTCTACCTGCCCTGAAGTGAAATCTTATCTGGGCTTCCGCTGCCTCTGACACCCCCTGAAAGCCTGTCCCCACACTGGCCCGAGCTCCACACAAATTACGTGTTTCATTGCGCCGCGTTTAAAGCTGCTTAAAGCCCACCAGTGTTGTAATACAGCAGCCACCCCCCCCCACACTGTTTTCAGCTGAAGAAAACTTGCACCTTTCAATTTATTTGTATTATTTATTTGAAATTAATTTTAAGAATTTTGCAATCCATTCTAGCTTGAAAACTTGAGATGAAGCAACTGTTAATTTCACTAACATAGCTTTTTTTTTTTTAAAAAAAAAGTATAATTCTTTCTCATTCAAATGCCCATTTCCTGTCTTTTTTTTTCCTAACATGTGCGTTAAAGCCACATATACATATTGCCCAGAAACCCTGCAGCCTGTAGTCATCTCTTTGTTGTGTTCACATAATCTGGCATCCACCTACAAACCCCACAACGGACCCTCCTAATAGTGGAACACAGCCTTTGAAACAGAGTATTTTTGAATCTGCCCATAGTAGGTGCAGCTTTCTGCACTGACTACATTGGCCCATGTGCTTTAACATCACATTACCTGGTTCATTGACATGTTATTCTCATGAGCAGTGTCTGTTTTTAGCCTGTTGTCTTGTAAAATAGCGTGTAAAGGAGAGCATTTGGCATCCTGGGCTCCACCTGCTAGTTAGGAGTTTGGGCTGCTAGGCTGCCCTGATACCCCCTCCTATGTTAATCAATTTACAGAGTGCTAAGAACTGTTATGGAGGGTGTCTTTGTCCCTTTGTTCCTGCTACAATCCTTCCTGCCTCTCCTGGGAGAGTGTGGGTGGTGGGAGCTGCCATGCTTGCTCAGCTTTACCTTATTTTATTCACACTTTTAATCGCTGAGTGCTTTATTATTAGGTGCCGGATTCTGCCGGCCAGGGGAGCTGCACGAGAAGGCGCGGCATGCATTTAGTGGAATCATATTAATGGCACTATAAAACAAATCTGTCAGGCTGTTCTTAACCCTGCTGGCAGAATCGCGCTGCCCAGGGTTGCCCCCTTCTCCAGGCGCTTACAGGTGGCTAAGGAGAGTGCATCTCCATCATCTCCTTCACTAATAGTTTTATTAATTTATTCTTTTTTTCCCTTCCCCATGCACCCCGCGCATAATCATACAGACATTTTTCAGCTAAATGTTGTTTGTCCAGGGAGGATTCTTACATCAGAGAGACTTCTTCCAGAGATACTTCCTAGCAGTTGTTCAATTACAAGTCGTTTGTTATCCAGGTCTGCTGTGCAGAAAGCTAAATGCTCAGGATTGTCATTAATTATCACCTTCCTTGCGTTTGTTTGTTGTTTTGTGTCATTTTCAGAAGAATAACCGCCTGTTATTTTTCCCCACTTATTCAACATATTAATGTCCCCATATAAAAAAAAAAAACCCCAAAAAAAAACGCTGGTCCTTGTCATTTTTCAACATAGCCAGCCCCCTAATCCTAACTCCTCTTTGACAGCAATTAAAATGTGGATTTTTTTCCCTGTTTTAAATATACTCTGCGCACGCCTGCAAGGTTGCACGTTGTCCAACACACTGTTTAATCACTCAGCCGCTCGCTAATAAAAGATAAACCACTTAGTGTGGAATTAGCTCTGTCTCCATTTCAGAGAAACTCGGGAGGAGCCAGGCGAGAGAGTATCGCCCTGCCTCTGCTCATTACGCTGGGATATCTGACGGCGAAGTCTCAGTCTGTGCGCCTGAGTGATGGCATCTGAGAGGCTTTCCCAGATGTTTCCCACCAGCGGTTTTATCAGCGTTAAAAAAGCATGTAACTCCCGAACACATGGGCTGACATACTGTATGGGAGGAATTGAGGAGATATTCCTGACAGTTTTGGTTTATACCCTCATTTAGGCACTCAGTTTAGACATGAGGTATTGTATTTCTGTGGGCTTTTATCTTGTCCACTGAGCCAGAACGCCGTTTGCAGAAATTTGCATTAGTGGGCGATTATGAATACCTGTGACAGATTCTCTCTGCCGGCTTCCCGGGTGGAAATGAATTGGTTCCCTCTGTTGACTCGCAGAGGAAGACAGAGACCAAGCAATTAGACTTTAGTGGTTAATGCAGCAGCTTTTCCAGGGAGGGCGAGAAGGTTGAACATTCCTGCTGGGCTGGTGTCAGTGTGCAGGCACATTCCCCCTCTTTTCTCTTCCTTTTTTTTTTTTAATTCCAAGAATCCTGGGAATATGACAAGCTACCTGTCCGGCTGAATTCCTCTGGGGTGAGGGGAGCGTCGCTTTCAAATTCCCCCGTTGGAACCTAGGTGACAACGCACGTCGTAGGTTATTCATAACAGGCAAGAGAGGTACTGCCGGTACCTCTAGTCATGCATATTCATTGTTTATCTTTAAATCCCCCCACCAGCTATAAAATACCTTATTCAGATGATACCTAATGGAAAGCAGCAGTAACATATTGTGTCTTTATTCATTGGTCGGTCTGGTGTCGCCTGTCTGGGACATTTTGCTCACCTACCGTTGCCTAGGCTGTGCTGAAGAATAACAGTCAGAACAGTTGTGGAGCCTCGGAGCAGCCGGGCCATCGTGCCGTCTGCATTACTCATGGTTCACTGTTTCCCTGGTGGCCATTTGAACCCAGACCTGGTGTGGCAGTAGGTAGACGGGCTCCCCCTGAGCATCGGTGGTGGAGCCCGTGGTTGCTATGACAGGAGCAGTCTGCTGTTTACAGGCTTGCTTGTGAGGCCCGAAGGCCCCGGTGCTTCACATCCTGTCTCAGGCTTAACTGGAACATATTGTTCAGACTCGAAGCAGCCTGGAGCTTTTGTGAGGCCTCCCTGTGTGGTGCTGCTGTCACATGGGTTCAGGTAAACTGCTCCTTTTCACACATAAAAAGTTAAGAAAGTAAAGGTGATAAATCAATAAAACCCAATAGATTCATAACAGATTTTAACATTCCACTTTAGTTTCTCTCTGTCTTTCTTAATTTTTTTTATCCCTGTCAGCTCATTGGTGTGATCCTCCTCACACATTCCTGATAATTCAGAAACAGACTCATTAGGTTGTCACTAAATGGGTTTAAATGCAGCCGTCCAATTAGTGCTCTGCTGTGAAATGCAGTGGGTGTTGTGCAACGTGCTTAGCGCCACTTCTTTACCGAATTATAAAGGATTACTCATTCAGTGTGATCCATCTCATTTCTACCAGGGGTCTTGGCTTTTCTCAGCATCATCACCACGGAGGGGGTAAATGTTGCAAATGCTTCTCCAGTTGCCATATGTGCCTCTACAGAAAGCCTCGCTGCCTCTGAATCTAAGAGGATTTGATATGCTAGTTAAAAGACAGCATTCCATGCGTATCCATGTCATATTTCCTGTTCAGCAGTAAGACACTCAGCCAGCACGGTGTTACTGGTGTGGATAATAAGGATTTCAAGATATTAAAAGTTGTTCCAAATGTCTGTGACTTTTTAAAACACTACGGGTAAAATCTGTAGCCATCAGTGGGGCTTTTCACAAGCATTAAGCCCTGCTTAAATCCATTTGATGTTTTGTTTTTGAAAGCCGGGCCCGTGCTCTGTCTCTGCAGATCTTCCTTGTGACGGTATGGCACTGGGAGCTCTTCATGCTGCCCCTCTTCCTCCTTCTCATCATCGGATGGCAGTACTTCCAGCTCACTACAGGGAAGGCCTGCCCCAACCAGGAAATGGTGAGTAACAACAGCGCCAAAGGACTAAAATCATGGTAAATGTACAGGGTTCAGTATGACCACATCCGCACATGCAGACTGCAGTCAGCCCACGCCTCCGCTGCTCTTATTGAAATTACATTTGCCCTCCATGCCTGTGTGAAGGTTAATGCTGTTCACGCTGCCGAATACCCCCCAAATTGTATGATTTCGTGAGCCCTGTCCCCGGCCACTCACTCGCCCCGAAGCGACACGCCCAGCCTGGTGATGGTGTTTACGACTCCTGGCAAAGATGCCATCCCTGGGCAATGTTAAAGTCTGGGCTCGCCCCCATCTCCAGTGCAGAGACTCTGCCACCCCCTCCGTGACCCTCTGGCCGGCAATGACACAGCTCTGTTTGGAGGCGGTGTCACCACATTGGGGTCAGCGATGACTTGATATAAAGTGATCTAGGCAACAGCATCCAAATTAAATGTGTTTTTTTCCCCTCTTTCTGTTTTTCTGTGTGCTTATGTTGTGGAGAAATGAGATTGCTTTGGTGTGACAGTGCTCTTGTGAGGAAGGCCCTCTTTCACCTCTCCTTTTGTGTGAGGTCACCCCTGTGATGCAGTCTCTATGGAAACAAGCTTCTCCCAATAGGGGTGAATGTACTCAAAGAAAATTTCATTACTAGGTGTTTGTTAAAAATGCTCCAGCGCTCACATGTCCCATTCGTTTGAAATCACCCACTACCCTTTATTTTCTCCTAGGTGAACATGAGCATGGGTGACGAAGAGGAGGAAGACGAAAAGGTATTTTATCTTGTCTCTAACATTTCAAAAGATAATATAATGGCACGTTCCAGGTTTCTTTCTGCCACTGAATGTGTTCAATGTATTTACTGTCCTTAAAAGCATTTTTCATTTTATATATTTAAAGTATGCCGCATTTGCTTCTCAATTTTCTTGGTTAAATTCTAAATTCTATGCGTGTTACAAACTCATTCTATTTTAACAAAGAGCTATCTGCTCGGGGCTTCAATGGAAATCGAAAGGAAGGATACATCTTTTTCAGCTAAAAATAGAAAAGTGTTTCTTTTTTTTGTGCATTCCAAATGAGGGCAACGTTCATGAAACTGCTGCAGCGCGCAGCTCTTTATCCTTCTCCTCTGGGTATCCGGTGTCAATCTACAAACATTCTCTGCTGCAATAGCGTCGTCCTTTGAAAATCTATAATTCAAATTTACTGTCAATTATGTTTTACACGGCCGCGAAGGCTGCAGTCACTCCATATTTATGTAGCACCATTGTCTTAAGTGTGAGAGTTATGATGAAAATGACCTCTGAGTAGCAGACAAAAAGAGAAACGGAGTAGAACGGAGCAGTAAAGTTATACTTCGCCCCGGAGGTTAGCGCTCATTTTCACTCGCTCTTTTGTGAGAAATCATAAGCAACCATGTTTAATAATACACTTTATCTCTCCTGTGTCTCTTGAAAAACAAAACAACAGGAAATCTTTAAGTAGCCAGAAAATTATACCTCCCCACAGCACACAATATTCAATTACACTCATCCTGCTGTTTTCTGTGAAGAAAGAAGAGTTAACTGGGATGTGTTTTATTGCTTTATGGCAATGAAGTGTGGAGCTTACAAAAGCCTCCGAGCGATGACCCCTGTGCTGCGTGTCTAGGCCCAGGATTCATATCCATAATGCGCTCAATATATTCTGTTGTGGTGACCTGGGGCGAAGAAAAGAGCCAGATTCTTTTAAAAACACAGGCACATCCACCAAATCCTGTCTGAAAGGACGGGCTAATTCACTGATGAAACTCACATGATATGTCTGCGCCGCACAAACTGCTAAGCTGTGCTATCACTGGTAGGAAAACAGGCAACTGGTGCTGAAACGGACGGCCGGGGCGCAGACGAGGCAGCCTGCGTGAATATTGTATCGGGCGGGATTATGTTTATGCACCAAATTTAATATCATCGCAACACAGGATGGTTATTACATTTGTCTTTACCTCCGAGCCTCGATATATAACTGGAATGTGGACTTTCGGCACGTGAGAAAACTCCCTCCTCGGAGGTGTGTTTCTGATCCCAGCCTTCCTGGGCGTAGAGCTTTCTGAAAGTAAAGCTCCGTGAGCTGTGCTAAGTCCTTTTACACTCTAAGAAAATGAAATATCCCCTTTCATTTACTAATTAGGCAGTCCCTGGTGTTTGTTTTAAGCTGTCAGATTTAATTTAAAGTGGCTTATTTGAAAGACTTGTTATGGCTTCGCTGTCACTTGGACGCGATATCGTGCAGTGAGATCAAGCAGCAGAGCGTTACGCCACCTATCAACATCTGATTTGAAAATATTTGGGGTTAAAGAGTGATCAGTGTTAAATTTGACAGCTTCAAAGCGTTTAATTTTTCCACCCCTCCTAGTGTTTCCTGTAACATGCCAGGAAGGCATTTCCCTCTGAGTAGGTTATGATTACCACTTTTTTTTCCTCCCCTTGAGGAAGGAAATTCGTAACCCTCAGACAGAGTACTGGGAACGTGAGGGAATGACGCTAAAGAGAGTGGAAAGGCATCTCGGTGATACAGGAGTATATCAGCCAACAGATTTTCAGCCTGTGAACAAATCTGTCCTGAGGGGAAGAGACGGCGCGCAGATTATGTGTTAGCAAAGTGACTTCCCTTTGGCCTCAGGTAACAGCTGTGCAGATAGGCCATGTTTAATCACAATATAAGGAAACAGAGAGGCAGAACCAGTCCGTGGATCTCCAGCAGAAATGAACAGAGGAGATGAAACAGCTCACTCTCTGCCCCCCCTCTCCCAGCTAGCAGCGCTGGTTCAGGGTCGACTTGCTCCCAGAGCCTCGCCCTGGGGAGCGAGGGGAGGGTGAGGAGGTGGGTTTTTTTTTTTTTTTTTTTGGGTGGGGGGTGGTGGTAGACTGAGCCTCAGGGTTGCTTCATCTCTCCCCCTCCAGTCCACACTCACCGCTGGGTCTCCTTGACCACCCCAGTCAGACAGACTGTCCGTGTCACGATCTGTGTCGTGCATGATAAGAGCTCCCACACGCAGCCCCGGCCGGCACGCCAAAGCCTCAGAGAGCACGAACACAGGCGCTCTTCATCCCCATGCAGCTCTTGTCTTTGTCACTACAAAAAATATTCAGTTTGAGTATTCAAATTTGGCAGCGTTTACTCTAATTAAAGCGACGCTAAATGAGCTTTTTGGAGCCTTTGATAACAACCCGCACGTCTGCGAGAGCGTGTTTACCTTTGTGCAGGGCATCAAATTGGTTCTCCATTACCGTACCTTAAAAAGAAGCATTTACAGTTTTATGTGAAATGAGAAGATGATTTCACACAGGTTTTTCCAATCAGCTCACATTTAGGATTCATTTACTCTGTCCCCAGTTTACCCATCCTTTTTTTTTTTTTCCATTTTGGAACATCTTTTATTCATTTTTTTTTTTTGAAAGGGGGTTGTTTTCTCTGCAAACAGCACCACACTGAAAGAGAAATGATAAGTAATATCAAATAATTAATGTAGGAAAGACTTGGGTTGCCAGGGAGATGACAGATTTGAAGGGTCTTGGAGTGTGTGAATAATGATAGAAGTATTTATACGTTCCCGTTTTTTCCCGGGTTTACACGTGTACAGTTAGGTTAGCTTTGAACTTGGAGCGATGTAAATGGGTCACAAATTCCAATGTGTTTCCTAAGACACAGTCCTGGCTTTGAATAGCCTCTGACAGGATCTGCTGCTTTTAAAATAAACCTAGAAGGAGCTCGATTAACACCCTCTGTGATGTGAAGTAAATCAGTGAGTTGGGGGAAGATAGCGCTTACCACACACACGCACACATACGTACACATACACCAACAAACACAGTGTTCCTTCCCTCAAGAGAGTCGGAAAGAAAATATATTTGTAATAGTTTGTCCTTTTTTGGACCGTGGTGAGCCCAGTGTGGGAGGTTCTGCTGGTGTGGGAACTGCTCACTTCGGAGAAGAGTTGTCCTGACAGTGGGGAGTCTCTGTGCGCTGACAGTGTTTTCCCAGGGGCGCCTCATGAAGCACTGATAAAGGTGTCCCGTCTGGACCCCGTCAGCGCGCACAGGCTTCGGCTGCAGCTGACTCGTAACATAAACATACAGACATCAATCAAGCCCCCTTTTAGGGTCCATCAGAGCGCCCTCCCCCAATGCTCTCATCTCACTTTTCCCTCTCACTCTTCCTCTCCCACTCTCTGTCATCATTCCTGTCATTATTTCCTCCTTTTGATGTGAGGCTTCTCAGCACTCTTTATCTGCAGTGTTGGCTCCAGCCGCCTTTCTGCCTCTGCGAAGTTCACACTCCAGCCTTGATGTGATCACATTTATTTCGTTTGGAAAGAGGGAGCCTTCATCTGTCTGCACACGTTGACTTATTGCTTAGCCAGGCTCGGTATTATGTCAGTGAATTAGAACTTCACCTCTGTGCATTGTTAGTATTGATGTGATGCAAGCGAACAGAGGACATCCAGATGGTGTTTTCCCACAAGGTCAGTGGATACCATTCAAGTGGTTAAGGAAAACATCAATATCTCCCAAAGACGTTTCTACCCATGAGTCAGTTTTAAGGGGTTTCTGTTTGCAAAGCTAACTGGAGGCAGCTTTTTTACACAAATTGGTCACCTGACACTGGAGAAAAAGCAGTGTTACAGTGAGGCGTACTTTATTAAAAACCTGTCATCCTAATGTTGTAGCTCCACAATTCTGTAGCCTCTAAGAATCCTCCTCAGAACCATCTTTAGGTCTCTTGCAGAAACCAAAATCGGCCTCCCAAACTTAGTAAGGGTCTGTACACTCGGTGTGCTACCCTCCTTCAGGTGAGCAGAACGAGGCAGAATTACCATGATTGAAAGGAAAAGCAGATGCATTTGAGCCTACACCTGAAATGAGAAGTAATTACTGACAGGATAATTTAGCTGCCTGCCCTGACGGATCTGTAAAAACTGGTTTGAAACCTTTTTTAACGCACCGGCCGCCGCATCTGTTGTCCCGGTCTCTCACCTGCCTGATTGCAGAGGGTCATTTCGTCTACTTTACATCAACCAGCGAGTTTTGATTGTCCGGTCCTTGTGCAGCGGCTCTAGTGTATGTGCGGCACAATAGCAGGAATCTCAGCTGTCCTGGGAGCGATGAGTCCGTCTCATCTTCAAAGTCTGAGGACGTGCAGTGTTTGCTCATTACGGACCATTCAGAAGAAAAATGACACATAATAGCACAGAGATAAACTGGTCTTTGTCTACCCTGCCCAACATTTGACTTAACTCTGTGTGTGTGTGTGTGTCTTTAGGATGCTGGAAAAGAGGGTTTGATGGAAAAGATCCACATGGTGCAGGAAGTAGTGCTGGTGGTCCAGAATGTTTTGGAGGAACTCGCCAACACTGGAGAAAGAATCAAAAAGTACAGTTCTCTTCATCCTTTAATTGTCTTTGCATCAGATCTTTTTTTTTAAAGGCCTGACCCCATTCAGCTAACACTTTTTTTCTCTTGTAGCATGTTTAACTGGTCTGTGCCATTCCTGTCGTGCCTGGCCTGCTTGGTGCTGTTTGTGGCAACGCTGCTTTTATATTTCGTCCCTCTGCGGTATCTCGTGCTCATATGGGGTAAGTTTACTTTGAGATAATATTTTTAAATCCTAACAAATACAAAAACTGGCAGGGGGTTCTTCTCTGTCTCTGCAACGAAGCATAGCCTTTATTCAGTCCTGCTAAGTGGAAATCCATGCTATGTTGGAGCGGAGCTGTAAGAACTCTCCACCTCTGCAGATGCACAGATCAGACAGCTGCAGCGGATTCGCTCTGCTCAGTGTGGGCCGATGCAGCGGCGCCCGGCAAAGGCGAGGCCCAGGGTTTGTGTGAAAACAAAGCCGAGGTGGAGTAGCGGGCTGTATATAATGCATGATGTCCTTGGGCAGTCTGTAGGCTCCTGGTCTGGCCTCTCATTATCTGCTGTAGTCATCCAGAATAGACAGTCGTCTCAGTGGTCAGGGAGATGCGCTGCCCTTAACGGGCTCTCCTCCTCCAGCTGTAAGCCTGCAACCACCGTACTTCCACACCGCCTTCAACGCAATCAATACCAAAAAAAGCATCATATCAAACAAAAAAACGCACAAGCCGAGACACTCCTCTGCCTCTCCAGTTAACCCCCATCTCTGTGGTTGCAAGGCAAGCCTTTCAAGTTGCTTGAACATATTTAAGTCCTTAGGTTCTTTGTCTGCATGTTGTTGGGGTGCAGTTCATAGCACCAAACTGTGAATATAATGGTCCCATTAGGAGACCCCAGAGATGTTCTTTTTCTGTTTGTTTGTTTTTTCCTTTTCTTTTTCTCGGCTGTGTGCAGTTAATATAGACATGAGGAACTCTCTGATTGATGTAATAAAGGCAGGGAATAGTTAGCTTTACTATTCATATGGAATAGGTCAATCATACGTTGTAAATATTGCTAACAAAATCTTAAAACCTGAATGGAACTCATTTACTTTACACGCATTAGATACAGCCAATCAGTTTAGAAAGGTCTTGTTACAAAGACCTTATAACTGGTTTACAACCTCATTGTTATATCTTTTTTTTTTTTTAATCTCCTCCCTGTTAAATAAATAAATATAAGCACCATCTAAAATTGCTAGTCCATGGGAACAGTACAAATAAAGTTGCACAGTTGGTTTTAATACTATTATGCAGCACATGGTGTAAAAACATGCCAGTTGTGGTGACAATGTTATTTATTAATGTGTTCTTGTTTTCACAGGCGTTAACAAATTTACCAAGAAGCTGCGCAACCCATATACTATTGACAATAATGAAATACTGAATTTCCTCAAGAGGGTGCCTTCTGATGTTCAAAAGGTAAGGGTCCAATTTTACATACAGATATGGAGGGAATTCCCTGAAGATGTCCGCATTATTTGCTGCTGCAGAATTCCCAGGTGTTAGAGAAACACATCCTTTGGCTTTGTTTGATTATTAATGGACTCTCGCCTTTAAAGCAGCCCCGGCCCAATTATACACAGCCGCGCAGTCGCAGCGGTGCTCTGATCTGTCCTCCACCTCAGTGCCGCAGCCTCGTCCTTTATTAGCAGCGGCGCGAGTCTGATTGAAACGGCTGCGACATTAGGGCCTCTGATTGGCTGAGAGGCAGCAGAGGGTGCCTGACGTCTGCGACTGGCGTGTCAGCGCGGAAACCCTGACACGGCCTCAGTCACTTCAGACCCGGTTGATTCAATTAATGTGGTGGTGAGCGTCAGTCGCCTTGCCGGGTGCCATATGTGATTACATATTAGCCACGGCTGATGTGTCATTTGCATTTACATCACAGCGAGGAGGGCTGTCAGGCCTGGTGCGAGCGGCGCCGGGTGCTCGCCACTCGCTCCACTGAGGATCGCGCCGGGGCCAGGAAATGAAGTGCTGCGTCGTCGCGCCTTCATCTCCCAGGTAACCCGCCAGATGGGATTGAGCGTGGAATCCTGACAGTCTGGATCTGGAAGCCGGTCCGTTCCTGCACTGCAGCCTTGATGTGCTCCTGCAGCAGAACATGGCCGACTCCTCTGTGATGTCGCAGGGAGCCTGTGTTGTTTGAGATTTGGCTGACTGAGTTGGCAAAACAAGGTGGCCAGCGCGTTTTTGTTTTGTATGTTTTGATCCAGAATCCTTTGTATGTCTTCTTCCCTATTGGGATGCAGTGTTTGAAAGCGACTCACTTTTAAATCTCACAGAAACTATACTTTTAAGTCTGTTTTAAAAGGGGAGCGGCATCTTGAAAATAGCTGCAGTCACAAAAAAAAAAAAACCTTAACAAAAAGAAAAGAAAAAACAGCGCACAAAACACCCTTAAGATTCAGCATAAGTACTTTTCATTATATGCTATGAAAAATAACCTGAACATTATATACACAGGAGACCTGCAACAATAGACCACAGATTTTGTTTTTGTTGACTTGGAACTTCAATCCTCAGATAGGTACGGACACAGAAAGCAACACAAAGGCGCAAAAATTGACTCCTGTCTTTCTTGCAAATGTGACTTGGCAATTAGTGCCTGTGCACATCTAAAGTCCGCCTCAAACGGGGACTTCTGACAACGGCGTGTCTGTCCCGAAATAAGAAGCATCTGTCAGTTCTGAGGACAGTTTCATGTTCTGATGCAGGAGGCAGTCACTTTGTTCCCACGTTCCATCTCCCATTCTAATAATGGTGAGGAAGCTAATTAGCATAGAGTTCTTTACCTTTATTCAACAGATTCGCTCTGTTGTTTGAGCACGAGCACTCTTCAAAAGCTGGTTCCTAAATTCCCGCTCGACTCCTTTTTAGTGTGCGCTATGATCAGGCTTTTTTGGATTACCGTGGTCGCTCGAGGGGAAATTATAGACAATTGGTACCGTTTAAAAGTTGCGGAAAACGTGATTCAACGCTGTTTTGTAGCTTGATTTGCATTTACAGTGAGATGCAGCTTTAATATCGAGTAGCTGCAGCCTGCATACTAGGGGTCAAATGTTGTTTTTAGGTCTTGAGTTTTCGAAAAAGACCCCCGCGGACTGTTGTCAACTACTTAAGCAAGACTCTTCTGGACTATTCTGGGCTTTACACAAAGTTTTTTCTCTGCGAGGGCGCATCTTTTACTGAATGATTATGCAGTTTGCAACTTCCCGGCTGGCTCGGCGGGTCACCTCAACAGTTGCTGTCTGCTGCTAGCGTTGCGATGGTGGTGCAGAACGAGGGGGGCGTACACTTGTGCGGAACCCCTTGACTCTTCAAATCCTTCCTCCATGTGATTAATCCCCTCTGCTCCTGTGTTTAAAAAATGATTCATTACAGTCGAGCCCGCCTCGCTTTCCCCTGCACCGGCTCTCCTCAGGGGAGCCATTACGGTCGCTCCGCTGAGCTCGGATTACCTGCCTCTGACCAAACTCCTGTTTGTTTTTACAGGTGCAGTACAGCGCGCTGAGAGCACCCACCAGTCAGATCCCACCGCGGAAGAAAAAGTAAGCTCCGTGGATGAAGGTTCTCTTCCCTTTTGAGTAAGCTGCCACCATGTCCACCTTACAACAGTGCCTCAGTCCCAGACGGGCCTCTGACCCCCCCCCCTCCGCAGTACCGCACTAACCACTAACGCTGCCTCCCGCTGCTGAGGGGCGGCCAGCCTCTCTCTGGCTTGTGTTTTTGCCACCCCCTCGACAGAGGCTGTGGACTGCAGCAGCTAGGAGGTCAGCACATGGCGCTGTCAATCACAAGCCTGAAGGGAAAGAAAAGGGAGCCCAGCCCTGCCTTCATCTTTGGATTTTATCTCACATTGCAATGAAACAAAGGTGTAACATTTCAGGGCTGGCACATTTTTTTTTATACAGTTAGTTCTGTTTCATGTGATGTTGCTGCCTTTACTTTTCATTTTCTTCCACAGACTGATGGTGGCACACCTGTATCCATTCTAATCAGTGTCAGTATTTAAGGACAGGTCCTTCAGGCTCCAGAATGTTCTTTTCAGCTGTTCTTTCTAAGCTTCTCTGTCACTAACCCTGTGCTGCTTTTTTGTTTCTGCTTGTCCTTAATGAATCTAGCATCCTTTGTTTCTTCGGAAAACTCTGTCCTAGATTATTTTGTAATTTTTAGTCAATTAGTTCTGGTTATTCCTTTGATTGTAGTTTAATTGCATTTATATTTACTGATACTGATTCTGACTCTGTGTGTGGGTTCATTCATAAGAAAAGGTTTGGCCCAAACAAATGTTTTTGTCCCACCATTAGTAAATTGGCCAAATCCCAGGACCTTTTTTGCTGTAAAGTTTCTCTCTCAACATCTCATATGTAATATATGTAAATGCTTCTGTTTGTCGAGAGGTTAAGAGGTTGTTTTCTGTATCATATGTGATCATTCAGTAAAGAGTAATCCAGAATAAATAACCTCAGTCATTGTGAGCTCTTACCTGTGCCCATTTAAAAAAAATAAATAAATAAACACACTTTGCTGAGGATGGCCTGCAGCCGGGCTGCACCTAAACACACGCACTGAACACATCTGATTACACAACAGCCGGTGGAGGAGAGCGGGCTGCCTCCCGGTTACCAGGCTCACATCAAAGCGGCGTGGTTCCTAATGCGACGCTTTGTAGCGCTCTCAGTGCATCAGAGTCCAGATGAGAGAGGAGAGCGCTCTCTGCGTCCTCCACTCAGAGCATCACAATTCTGCTGAAACCACCTGGCCTGGAGCGTCTAATGCTTCCACACACTCTCTTGTCTTCTACAGTCTTCCAATACATCCATTTTGTCCTCCATATCTACTTTGCATACAATAACCAATTAGTAAACATAATTTTGCTTAGTAATTTTTAACTGCTGCTCTTTCACAAAACAACTTAAAAAAAACAACATAAAAAAAGATTAACACGTTCCCTAATTGTTTTTCCCTCAACAAGAACTTAAGCTGAACTGAGCGTCAGACCCCACCAGTAAGACTTGGCACGAGCTGATTAGGGGACCGAGCCTCACGGCCGGGTGTGTGTGCAGCCCCCCACCCCCTTCTGCAGCAGCATGCTGGTGAAAGAGCATCCATCTGTGCTTTGTGAAGAGTTTGATTGGCTCAGGGGGACCTGGTGGAGCCCCGGGCTATCTCTTTTGACAGGCTGATAGAGACATCACTGGGCTCTCCTAGGAGCTGCCACCGGGGGTCCATTTCAAAGTGAGAGGGTGTGGAGGTGACCCTGAGCTTCTGACGGGCTAAATCCCACACACTGGCTGAAACCCTCCTACATTCTTAGCTCCACTGGGAAGAGATGGGAGGGTGTGTGTGGCGGGGCTGGGAGGAGGGCAGATTTTGGGAGGGGTAGCAGGCAGATCACTGGCGAGACCCAGAGTTGCCGAGAGGTGAAAGCAATTAAGTAATGCTCCCAGGGTACTATTAGACGACATTTCAACAAACAACCAAATTGCCGCACCAGGGCGTCTAAATGTCTGACAGCTCACTGAGAAGAAGAACCTGGCAGCACCAGAAGCTCACTTTACATCAGATTAAAAGAAAAAAAAAAGAAAAAAAAAACACAGATGAAATTTAAACTGGAATTGTTGGCTCAAAACTGCAAAGTGTGTGTGACCGGATGAATTTGGGAGCAGTTGAGACTGTCGAAGGTGGTGGGGAACGCCCCTTACGGGCACCCGTACGACTGGTTAGGTGTGAACGGCTAACGCGGAAGCATATTTAGGCCAGAGCCAGGTGTGTCTTCCAGCGTCCCTTGGCCGAGACCTTCCGGGTGAGCGTACAGGTAGATCTGGGAATCGGAGTGTGACGGATTGACCCTGCGGTGTGTGAGCGTGTGTGACGACTGTTGGGCAGGTAAGCAGCGCTTTAAAATACCGGTGGTGTGGGTGCTTGGACGGATATCAACTTCGCTTTCTGCTCCAGCTTGCCTTAGTTGCCTCCTTGCCTCCTTGCCTGGCCTCCTTGCCTGGCCTCTTTCTTTATTTGCGTTACTTCTTTCTTTTGTGTTGCATTGTCTTTCTTAGTTGCCTCTGCGTGTTGCTTATTTGTTAGTGCTTGCCTTCCTGCTTGCTCCCTGCTTCTGTTGGTCTTTTAGTGTGTGTTATCGTGGTTTGAGTGTGTCCCGGCTGTTTAGTTGTGGTGGTTTGAAGGTTGATCGATAGCTGTGACCAGTGTGTGAGGGTCTGTCAGCCTTAGTTCTCTGCATGCCTTTTCTTTAGTTTGTGTTGTGTTTATTCTTTTGGTGAGTCGCCTCTGCATAACTTACTGTTATCGCTTTCCCTCTACTAACCGATTGTTGGGCCTTACTCTTATTTTACTAAGTGTGAGTTGTGTTGTTTTTATTAACCAAACTCGTTTTCTAAATTATTAAAGTTTATTTCCAGTTCTGAATTAAATAATAAATAAAATCTATTTTCTTTTGCCTACTGGGTGCTTGTATTCATTTCTGTAACTTACCTGCGCATAGGTGTGTTTTTTTTGGGGAACTGAACAGAGGAGCTGTATGAAAAAAATACTCTATTCTCTACTCTATACTCTACAATGAAAGTCCTAAGGTGGCGTTGTCGGATGTAGTAGGCCTCTGTACCAGCCACTCGCAAATTACCGTTTCATGCCACGTGTGGTTGTGACGTTGATGTTTCTGGTGTCGTCCACAGTCGGCTGAGCACAGACAAGTCCTGGGTCGCTCCGCCGACTTTCAGTAAATGGTCACAAACACGTGCATCTCCTCTAATCATCATTCAAGGAATTATTTATCAATCGTGAAGGCATGAATCTCAGCAGAAGAAAAAAGCCTCCCCTCTTCTCCCCCCAGTCTCCAGGATGAGGTGGCGAACATCCCTGGATGTGTTTACAAGCCCGCTAATGAAGATTTGAGCCATAGAGCAGTTAACACCATCTGATCACTGTTTTTTTCTTTCTCCAGTAGCGGCTGCGGTGGCAGTGGTTGTTGTTGTTGTTGTTGTTGTTGTTGTTGCACGGCGTGGCGGTGATGTCTTCATCGGCCTGTCAAAAAAGGAAGTGCCTGCAGCTGCAGCGGATCCCCCCCAGAGCCTGTCACACTCCTTGTTTCCATGGCAGTCCTTCAGGCGGCACCACAGGCAGGCTGTGTGCAAGGACCCATACAACCTGTTTTTTCAGCAGCCGCCTCTCTGATGTTCATCCCCGGAGCGGACGTCAAACTACCAAGTGCAGAGACTGAGAGAGAGAGAGGGTTGGGGGACGGGGGACGGCAGCGGTGGCGCTGCATCCTTTCTCTGTTGCACTTCTGTGTGGCTACAAAGAGATGCTAGACAGAAAAAAGAGACATGTTCTCATTTGAATAAGTCGCTATTCTCAGAACCTCTTTAGTAATTGTTACATGTGCGGAGCCACTGAGGTTCTCTGACCTCCTCTCTGAGACGTAACATGCACAGTGGGACAAAGTGGGAAACACACACTGCCTGGTTGGCTTACAAGTGTTTTTGTTCTCTGTGCTGTTAGACATTTAGACACCCCGCCACCTGAAGAGCCGGTCACAGGTTCCAGTGCTTGTGAGCCCTCAGGTCCCGGCTGACCTCAGTTTAAAGAATGGAGGTCAAGGTGCACCTCGGAGGCCAGGGATATGGCCCAGCTTTGCCACTGCTGCTGGAGTCCAGAAGACCCAGCAGGGTCTGCGGGAGTTGTTTATGAGCCGGGCAGCTCTGCTGGTGTTTGTTGTTGCTGTTTGTCTGCCCCTGTAACCAACCAGGCGGAGCATTATTTTAGTCTCCGTCTATGATGGAACATATAAATCACGGTAACCAGGATTGATGTTGTCTCTGGGAACAGGGGTGAGAACAGGACTGCAATAACAACAGAGAGAAAAATGGCTGCTAATAGCAGCTGTTTTCGGAGGTGCTATTAAGCAATAATTCATTTTGTGGCCCCTGAAGCACACACTGGTGTTAAGACATGGCAAAAGCCATAATTCTTTATAGCATCAAGAACAGAAGCTGGCCTTTAAGAGCTGAAATTAAATCATTGGCCTTTAAAAGCATCTCTCCAAGGGCCAAAGCTGCATTAATAAATTCAACTGATTCCAGTTTAATATTATTCAGAGTGCATTAAAATGAAGACAACAGCTGGGATCGTGCCCGGTCTCGAGAGTATTGCTCTGCCCAATGAGTTGCTGGTGAGATGCAAAGCATGTCTGCGTGCAAGCCCGCATTGTGGAAGGGGGTAGACACGGGGTCTCGGTGTTACAGGTGCGAGCCTGACAGTTGCTGTTTGAGGATCAGAGGTTGTTGGATGCTGACACCGGCCACAGGACAGCTCCTGCGCACCTCAAAAACAATGGCACATGGGAGGAGACACCTGGCCAATCAGGCCGGCTCCCGCCACAGCCGTGAGGGGACTGAATAACACGAAAACCTTCAAACCATCAAGAGCTGTTATTGGCACCGTGCAGGAGAGTTCAGGGTGGGAAAAACATGGAAACCAGACTATTATAAAGAAGTAAAACATCGAGATTTTTAGCATTTGGTTTTAGCGCACAGAGCTAAACAATACAAAGAATAATTGAACCGCATATTTCATTCTAATTAACAGTGATATAAAGCAATGTGACTCTCAGCCTCCTGAGGAAAGAGCGCCGTATTTTGTTTGATGAATCTGCTAAAGCCACTGCTAGTCTCGCCACTGGCCCCTGGGGAATCAGGTATCATTAGAGATATGAACGGATCTGCTTTTTGTCTCAGTGAAAGAGGCAGGAAATGCTTTTCCTCCGCGCTGGCGCATGGACGAATGTGAAAGTGTTCAATATTAATAGCCTTTCATCAAGGACACAATTAGGACACCTCTATTTGACACATTCTATAGGCTCTGAATGAATATGGATATATGGTCCCATGGAAGGAGCCACTGGCTGAATAACAAAGCAAGAGCTCAGAGTGGAAGATGCACAACATGACAATCAGGAGAGCTGATTTATCTTTGATCCACTGTGAATTTAAAGGAAGGATGGGATTTTAACAGTATTATTAGCAACATCATTTAGAATTCACTGCCCAGGGCAAATCATATATTTATCTGAATTAGCATACATGCTTCTATACAAATACACAAACCCAGTGCACAAATTCAGGAGGCCATGCTGCTTTGTTTTCTAAGAGTTGCTCTTGGTAAACTCGGTCGCTGCTTGTGTGGCATTCTTTTTCTGCCGTTCAAGGAATGATTAAACTTTGACACCGCTCTCAGATCAGTGAGGGAAGCTCATCTGATTAGCAAGCATAGTCAAGGATGTGTAGTTTTCTACTACCAGAGGCTGTGTGGCAACTGGCTTGCAAAGGTAAAGGTGGGGAAAAGGCTGTGAAAAAGTGAAGAAATGAACGATACGTGAATGTGTATCAGCCCTGAGCGCCGTCGTCTCCGAGCTCAGCTACTTTATGACACCAGAGAGCCGCAGAGCACGCAAGCACGCTTAGGCCCATTAACCAGAGCAGCTAATTATCAGCTCCTACATGGTCTTGAGGCTCCCAGGCATCGCACGCTCTCATTTATGATTAAAAACATAAATGCGTGCAGGAAAAAAAAAAAAAAAAAAAAACTGAAAAAGAGGATCAATTATGGCGAGGCAGCACAGATAACAGCCCCGTACTGCAGTAATTAGGCTGGGTGTTTCATCAGAACCGCTAGCTCTGTGATGAAGGTTTAAAGAGTCCAGTGGCAGAAACACCACAACTGTGTTTGTTTTATTTATGACTCCGCGCTGTCACCCACTGGGGCCCAATTAGCCTGCGACTGATGCCTTGGAAAGCATCTCGCACCTCTACTTTGACTGGAATTAAAAGCGCTGTGTGGTCGTTTGCTTCTGGTGACCCGTGGGCACCAACCTGTTCGGGGCAGACTGGCCAACGGCAGTGACCCCATCGTGCTAACTTGACTCTTTCAGCACCTTTGCAGACAGATTTAAGGCCATTTAAAGAGCGAGGACAGTGCGGCGATAATGTGGCATCTCTACGCTCACTCTGTAACACACATGAAGGGACGTTCCTGGCCTCCCCTACCCACACGAGGGAGCGCAACCATACGGAATGGGGCCCGATTGCATCGCTGGCTCGCACTCTTACATCAGCATCAAACTCTTTGTCCCGGCAATTTTCTTAATCGGCTGCGATGTGCGCTGATTAAAATAGCGTGTACCAATTTAAAACGTATCAGAAAAGCAACGCTTTCCAAATAGCTCTAATGGGCGTAATGGTTTCTGACAAGAGAGCAAAGTAAACGGTTGACTGAAGCTCGGGAACGGTGCTGAACATACTCCGATTTTTTTTTTTTTCTCTCCTTTAAAGCACACGTGGGCTTTAGAGCCACTCTGCTTTCAGTCTTAAACAACCTGTCTTAGAATCGCTGCAATAGCAGTCCTTCACACCCTCCTATTTACTCTATGGCTCCATGATTAACTACACCCATACACACGCACAGACACACAAACAGAATGACATAGTTTATTAGTTTCAATAGGCAAATGAAAAAGAATGTCTATGGTCCTTTAAGCGAGCGGCAAGAGACCAATTAGTAAGTATCTCTATTCAATTCCTCCATATCTCCACTCAGTGAGAGTGAAGGGGAGAGTGGTCTGGCGGGGGGGAGGAGTTTGAGCAGTACAGACAGGAAGAGAGGAAAACAAAGCCATCATCTCCCAGTGCCTGCCCTCCTCTCCCCTCTCCTCTGCAGCTCCAATTACCGGCTCCTCCGCCTGCCATCAGTATGCAGCGGGGCCGCTTCTCTCCTCCACTCGCCGCAGGCCATTGAATACGTTACCTCCGCTATGGGGCTCGGGGCTCAGGGGCACCGTGCCCCCTAACCCCCTGGATAATTTGGGATTCCTGCTCCTGCCTGGAAGAGCTGAAAACAAATAAAACACCCCAGATAAATAAAGAAATAAGGTTGAGGCGCAAATCATTCTGAGATCTCCTGATTTATTGATTTGCTCATTCCTGGGCTTAATATTTGTAAATGATTACTTACTGATCTGCAGCCATCCACACCTCCGTCCCAAAACCGTGCAAAGAGGGTGAGAACTCGCGTCAGCCGGCCTGCAGATTTGGAATGTGTGAAAGCCGGGATGGAGTTTTGGTTTGCGAGAGTTTCATTCCAAAAGAAAAAAAAAAAAACAACAAACCACAAGAAGAATGAAGATTTGGTTGGAAAATTCAGTTTTACTGCTCAGACAGGCCCTCGTTCCTCCCCAAGTAAGCTTCTACTAGTCCTCTCGTCACTTTCTCGAACCTCTTTGAAATCTTCTGTGGAAATACAACCCCGCTTTCCCTCATGAGCAGCATCTGTACATCCCACTCCAGGCAAAGTCTGCAAAGCCGCTGAAACCGGGCTGCCGTCGGCGCCGATTTCTTTTCCATCCCTCCGTCTTTGTCCAAGGGTTTAAGGTTTAAGATAGCTCACACTACGCACCACACAATACACATTAAAGCGCAGCAGGTTTTCCACAGGCCCAACGCAGACCGACATGTTCTCAAGTCTTTTTGAGGAGTGAGATAGTTTTATTCACAACTGGACAAACTCTGGAGTCTGATAATCTGATGTGTGGACCTGCACCAGCATCCCAGTGCTGGGATGAGGTGGGATGAATACCAAAGTGATGCAGGGCTGAGGATCTAAAAGTGTAACCGCATCTCCGTCTGTCTGGAGCTGTTTAATGTTGACACATACACCTACACATACACTGAGGTATGTGTCCACGGCTGCTCTTCCCACTTGCCCACCAGGAGACGCTAGCTGGCCAAGACGCTGCTGTTCGAAGGAGCAAACCACAAGATGCAAAGAAACGAGGTGGAAACACTGGCGTGAAAGAGAGGAGATCTTCCGCTTGGTTGTGCAGCTGGAGGAGGAAACTCCAGATCCTAGTGCAGGAAATCTGAGTCCAAAGGCAATGGCGTCACAGCCGGACCGTTCCGTCCACTCCCGAGTCCGCTCCCGAGTGACGTTAATGCCTCTTTAATGTGGTGCCGGTTCTCCAAAAGCACTTGGTGTAAATGATCGCTAGATTGGCTAATGTAGCACTGAATCGATTCCCAAACACGTCTGTCCGGTCTACGCCAACTTTGACAGAGCCAGGGGCCAAATTAGGGGACTATTAATGTGTTGATCCCCTCGGCTGCTTGAAGGAATTTAGCATCAGCGGCCAGCCGGGCCGATTTGACGTTTGCTGGCAGCAAATTCATGAATCCAACCGCAGCGCGATGTTAGTTGCGATATTGGGACCGGCCTTGGGATTGGAACTTCAAGGCTCTCTGGTAATGAAGTGGTGCCTCCTAATGGTCCCCACGTCGGGAATTTTGCCATTTGAAACAAACCACACGCAACGAGGAATGCGAGAAGCTCATAAGTATCATCCGCCTAAACGCGGTGTGACAATGTAAGATTAATGACGGGCCGTTCGGAGGCGAGCAGCTGAGGTGGAGGAGGCACCTGCTTCTCAAAGGCCAGCTCTAATCATTCTCATCTGGACTCCCCGCTGACACTAACCTGCTGTTCCCTAGGAAAGGAGATCTGCCACGCAGATCCTCAAACACTTCTCTGGCTCTGCCGTATTACTTTTCTAATTCAGCCCAGATGTGACGTCCCAGCTCTGCCATCCCTTTTTCTTTCCTCCTGTTATGCTTCATCTCATTCCCACCTGCCAGCTGACCCGCAGACCTGCGGCCCAGATTCTCATTTGGTTTGCTTCTCTCAAAGTGAAGTCCTGCGCTTTGAATGGCCTCAGCCTGGAGGGTCTGCAGTGAAGTCTGCACACGGGAGGAAATCTCCCCGCTGTCACATCCCTGCACACCTTTTGTTGTCTTAAGAAGAATTGTCCCGCTTGGCGCAGAGTGGTCAGTCGTCCATGTTGACTGCCTCCAGAGTTTCTCCGTGCTTTTGAACCAGACCTGATTCAACCTTGTTGAGCTGGTGGAAAAAAATAGGTGTTTTTTTTTTGCTGTTTTCTCATTCACAAACGGCTCTGAAAAAAGGATTAAATGATTTAATGTTTGAAAGTGGGGCATCTTTTATGGCTTGGACCTCCTGAGGACCTCCAGTGAAGACATCTCAGTCCTAAAACAGAGACGTTTTACCCTTTTAATAAAACTGATCAGAGGAATGTCATCGCTACATGATAAACACCAGTGGTTAGCACTGACCGCCCGGAAGATCTCTAACTTAATTGGATTGCTGGGCTGATGGACATGTTTGTCTCCTAGGACCACTGAGTGTCTGTCTCCACTGGATGGGCCCCAGTAAATAATCTCTCTCTGCTAAATGCTTACCGTTAATTGTGTCCCCCCCCCACCCGCTGTCCTCTTGTTGAGATGGGGGTGAGGGGGGAAGTCGGGGAGGGGGGATAATTAAGACAATGTCTCGGCGCCTCACTCTCGAGCAGAGATCCCACTTGGGCCAAGGCAGGTGCCTCTTACTGGAAGACACTTACTGACAAGACCTGCCAATCAGGGCTCACAGAGCTGTCTGCTGCCGCACTTCCGAGGTGTTGTATTCCCGCCAGGACCTTTATTCCAAACATAGTTTTAAAACGCAGCGGATTAAGAGGCTCGCAAAGAGGCCCGGTCCATCAGAGGGAGTCTGAACCCCCGATCACCCATCCACCCACCAGTCATTTGTCTCAGCTTAAAGGGGCAGTTTATCCTTGGAAAAAAAAAAAAAAAAAAAAGGACACCTCAGTGGACTCACTGCTGTCCATTCAACAAAAACAAGAAGAAAAAAAATAATCCTGACTACGGTATTCAAAATGTCACTGTTTACACTGACTGACCTTCAGGTGCTCCTCTCTTCTACAGTGAGCACTTTTGTTCTCTCCGTGACAAGTCTCAGAAATCACAGGAACACGTGGTTGGCAGAACAAAGGCGTTTAAGAAGTGAAAATGTTCGAGTAAACGTATACTTTGTCTCTTTCTACTACAAAATGATGAGTGTAAATGAGACTTCCTGTCTTTTTGTGCAACACCGCTGCTAGACTGCAATCTCCCATCTTGGTATTATTAAAGTACCTATATCTATCCATCTTCATTGCTTTAGTCAACTTTTGCTGATTTCAAACATGACCTTGACCTTTGACCTCAGTTTGAGAAAACATGTATAGCATGTACGTCGTGTGTCCTGCAAACAGCTGACCTGTCCGGGGTTTGTTCCTGATCTGCGACGGCTGAGCAGCAGATGAAAGCTTATATCTGCACGCATCCTTTGGCCTCAGACGCCGCTAATATATCTTTGCTGGCGTTAATTCTCACTTCTTGTGACCCGTGCAGAGATCCGTTTCACGCAGAGGCGGGTTCCTCCGAACCCGAAGGCAACTGCCAGACATCGTATAATAACATAATCAAGAAAAAGAAAAAAAAAATCAAAGCAAACAAACAAACAAAAGAAAATGTAGTATCTCTTTAAGCCTCTCCTCCGCCAGCAGACAGACTGCAGCGAGGTGCCAGCAGCTATTCACCAGGAAGCGGGAAAGCGGGTCACGGAGTCACGGCCACTAAGAGCTGCTGTGCAATAGAGTTCCACTGACAGGCCAGGGCCTCATCTGGCTCCGAATGCCAAAAATGTAACTCTGAATCCAGCCTGCTATGGAGACGGAGGAGATAGCCTTGCACAAAACAAAGAACATCAATGTGCATTCAGAAAAAGAAGAAAACCTCCAAAGTTGAAATATGGAATGTAGAAATATAGAGGAAGTCAAGTATGCCAACCCTCAGCTAACTTTGCACGAGTGTGTGTGTGTGTGTGTGTGTGTGTGAGAGTGAGAGAGAGATAACGTGCTAGCAGCCGGTTTGTGCTAAATGTGATCTGGAGTTAAGTGAATGAGAAAGTGGGCCTGAGTTCCTCAGCAGCCGTAGCCACTCGTCACACGCAGACAGGAAATGGACAGCCACTTTGGTGAAATTCAATTCAGTCATCGTCCACTGCCAAAGAGATCGAATCATGTAGACATCTGGGGGGGCGATTTAATGGTGTTAACATATACACGCCGGAGCTGCGTGTCTTGGGCAGCGCCGGCGCTGGATTATGAGTTCAGT